>CAJUYH010001688.1:0-46639 GCA_910591685.1 Galerucella tenella
AATGTGTTAGAGAGACATTAATAATCGATGACGCACACCAAGAAGGGTAATATATTAACTCTATAATGGACAAGCGAGTGGACAAATTACTAGATAGTACAGCAGAGTTTCAGTTTCTCAGGAAGACCGAGAAGCTAGTGGTTATACCGAAAAGAGGAGGAAACATTAGAAAGTATCGGCCAATCTGTTTGCTCGATACGATCAGCAAAACCTTCGAGCTACTAATCAAAAGAAGCATCGAAAAAGAACAAAACGGGAAAGGAGGCATCTTAGACCTCCAATTCGGTTTTAGGAAAGGAAGATTCACAATAACGGCGATCGAAAAAATCTTCAATACTGTGAAAGAGCACCGGGGAGAGAATAGGTTGCTCTGATCACGGTAGAAGTGATGAATGCATTTAACACCGCAACGTGGCCTAAAATTCTGGATAACCTGGAAAAACCAAAGATATCGAAATATTTGAAATATAATCAAAGACTAGTTGACGGATCGGAAAATTAAAATCTAAGGGACAGGAAATGCTAGAAACGGCAAGGGTCCCACAGGGCTCAGTCCTTGTACGATGGAATCCTGAGGCTAGTATAGCAGGAGGGAGTCAAGGCCGTTGCATACGCGGATGACTTCACCGAAACGTTGAATTGCCAATATAAAAAGATGGTGGTTTGATTTCCCAAAGAATTAACAAAAATGAATCAAAGTTTTAGTTTCACCTATATTACATGGACTATAATACATTGCAGTAATCTCTATGTCGTGGTTTATGACCCTGTAATAAATTCTAATTGTTTTAAAGTACCTACATAGCTTAATTTGACATATTAATCTAATTATATATATTGGACATGATCAATGAATTATGATTCCAGTTCAGTTCAGTTCTGTTTTACTCTATGTAATAAAAGTATGAAAGAAACAGAAAATATTAATAATTTTGAAATTTGAGTAAATAATTTAACTGAAACAAATCATCTGTATGTTTAATATTAAAAGCAAGTGATAACATTAGTATAACAATACTGACACACTTAAATAATATTTGGGATGACTGACCTAAAATCCAGTGTTTGTAGTAAGCCATCATCCAATTTTATTTATCTTTATTTGAGAGTGCAGTATGTTAGAGTTATTAATTTGGAGAAACAAAATGTTACTTACAAAAACATCAATTCATGCCGTGACAAAATGTTACTCATTTGTAATAAGGATCTTCTAATGGATAAACTAAAGAAAAATAAAAAATAAATAAAAAAATGTGATGAAAGTGTAAAGTAAATTAAAACTTTTGTTAAAATATGAAATCCAGTTTAGTCTCAGGGGTCGGCAATCTTTTTTGGCTACATGTCAGAATCAACCGAGGAATCAACCACAATTTGAATATTGAAGGGACAATTGGGTCAGTGATATTTTCATTTTAAGACGTGAGAGGTAAATGAGGGACGAAATTGATTTGGGCTTAAAAACAGTATCTATTTTCAGTTTTTTTTCAATTTTCAAAATATTCCTTCATGTTCATGTTTTATAATCTGTTTATCTATCAGGGACGTACCAGTTCCAGTTAACAATCATTCACATCGTTTAACCATTAGAAAATTGACTGAGACCTAAAAGATCTATTGTGCCCAAACTATATTTATATACCTACCATTGAAATTATAAGCATTCAGAAAAGCCACTTGGCTATTTTGTGTAGCAATTTTTTTTATAGGTATTATCTCGGGTATTATATACAATAAATGTCCCCCTAAGTTAGAATCAAATGGAAATTTTTTTTAATGTTGATTTTAGGAAGGAAAGTTATCCCTCATAAAAAGTTCTGCATTATCTAAAACCTAGAATACAGTCATTGAATATCAAATTTTTTAGTCGTATACGAGGTATGTCAAAAATTATTAGTTTCACTCAAGAGTAAAGTAGCTTTAAATTTAACAATATCGAAAAATGTTACCAAAAAAAGTTGATCAGAAAAAAAACTACGATTGAATATGTCATTGCATTCATTTAAATTGAAACTTCAGATTATTTTATTTTCTGTTATGTTTCTATTTTGAATTAACATTTATACCTATCTTGTGATTACAAAACACATAATAATCTTTTAGTTTTTCCATGTTTTTTAATAAATGCATATATTCATTTATTTTGCAAATAATAAAATACATTCAAACAGTAAGTTATAAAGTTAACTTCATAATATTGTTAGAAACAAACAAATTCAATTTTTACTCATACTTATGCTTCGACGCCATTTTAGTAACATTTTCCGATATTGTCAAATTTAAAGGTACTTTACTCTTGAGTCAAGTTCATATATTTTGATAAACAATTAAAAATAAAAAAGTTTTCCATATGATTCCAACTCCAAGTTGTTAATACAGTAGAGCCAATAATTAGAGTATCACTTTCATTTTTTAAACTGAAGTGTTTAATGGGTCACTCGGTGACCAGCGGGTCATAGGTTGCCCACCCCTGAAACTGTAAAAATGACAAAGATCACTTTTTGGTTTCAGTTTTGACGTGTGTTAAGATGGTTCTCAATTTCAGAGTTATGCATTATGACAAAATGAATTATTTCATCAATAGTGATCAAATAATTGAAAAGACAAAATCACTCACCTGCTTTTGGTTATTGCTCTTTTCAATTCTTTTTGTATGCTTTGTACTTTGGAATTAGCTGCTTCATGCTTAACACAAGCAATTCTATGTTCTAGTTCTGCCACTCCTCTTTCCTTCTCAGCATCATTGACTCTCTGAGTGGCATGATTAAGCATTTCTTGCCATGCAGGGTCTGTAAACCAATATAAGTGAAGCTAATGTACAAATATGAATGAGATGTTTGTAATTTGATAGAAAATAAATAATAATATTTATTTCAGAAAAATGCTCACATTCACAAAAAAACTATAATTGTCAACACAGAATGAAACTATGTCACAATATTTAACATTCGAGGGAAAGTTAGTTCAAATTTGCATGTAAATATATAAATATTCTATTTGCCTTAAATATGGGTCTGCAAGAATCTTTGTTTCATACAATATATTATGCAAATTGCCCTTTTCTGTGAATGTTTTGTCCAAGTGACTATAAGTACTCCAGAAAATGATGCCATGTCTTAAAATGGATTCAAAATTGGAATTGAAACGGTATTTACCCAGTGTCCTTCCACCTAATCCTTGTTCTGCCAAATAAACCATTTCTCTAGCTGCACTATGGGCACTGTTAGCCTTTTCAAATTTACAAGCTGCAATCTGTGATTGTTTAAATATTTCATTGGCATAAAATCTTGCTTCATAATAGGGTCTAGCACGTTCAACACACATCCCCAATTTAACCCTAATTGCATCTACTTTAAGTGTACTTTCACAAAGAAGTTGCTTAAAAGAAGTTCTACATTCATCCAGCTCTACTTCAAGCTTATTAATTTCATCAGTGGCATTATTTAATCTTTCTAACTCAACATGCACTCTGGGGTCAACAGTATCATTGAATTCTGAACCATTTTCACACATTCTAAATATTGTATGTACACAATTTATTGAAAAATTTGGAGATAAATATTAATTCTTTGTTCTAGTTTCCATTTTGGATAATATCACTGATAATTATTTAAATAATTTTAATACGAAAATAAATATCAACACTTGATTTAAAGATTTTTCTGTAACTTTGACCAAAGAATGAGTTGAGCTGGTGTATTCTTTGCTTTGACTTTGACAATTATTGACAGATATATTATTTTCTTCTGTTTTATAATTATGGCCCTCTTTCCATACCGCATTCAGCCATAGATAATATAACACTGACATTCAGCTACCAAATTTTCTATAATGATCAGTACATTGTTTTCATTCCCAACCGACGTTAAATAACAGAATAAAAAAAAATGAAGAATCATAGTCATCGGCTTCATCTTCAACAACTCTTTCGTCTTCTGGTAATTTAATAGTCAGCTCTTCTCCAAAAATTTGTTTTTAGTACGACTGATATCCGTCTGGAAAATATTTTTCTACAAGCGTTTTAACGTTTTCGGCCTTTTTTCATTAAGTGGTGAAGACTCGACCACTGGGGGTCTATTCACTAACAGTGAGAGCTCCTATGAGAGTACACACTTATAAAGTGCGCATGCGAGCTCTCTCGAAATTCTCTCGAAATTATAATATAGCTCGCATGCGCACTTTATAAGTGTGTACTCTCGTAGAAGCTCTCACTGTTAGTAAATAGACCACCTGGTCAAGGTCTTATCGCTAGAGCGAGTCAGCCCTTCATGTTCATTGCACCACTATACTACTGTACTACAAGGATGTGTGATGTAATGGGAGTTCAATCCCCTATTTACGTTCAAGGGTAGTTCAGAAAGGGATCATGGTGGCACATTTAATCGCCTCCGCACCATAAAGACGAACTCCTAGGTACTTTGCATCATTGGTGGATAAATTAGTGATATAATACATAATGTGAGTAAAATCCCATTGTGTTCAGTGAAGGTGCGAATAATTATTTAAATAATCAGTAAAGCTAATAGAGACCAGAAGATGGACAATCACGTATATTTTATCAATTATAGGTGATCCCACGACTTAGCGCACATGGTAAAACCTTCTCCAATCCTCTTTGAATTTTCCAATTAACTAGAAGTTTTTGTTCAAAATTAGTATTTTATTTTAAATAAAATCAATCTATCATTTGATTCATATATCTCTTTCTTTATTTTATTAATTGCCTCACTCTTTCTTTTGAAATCTCTTTTACACTTTCATTGTCCATTGTAATCACACTATTTGGTGGAATATTTTTTGAAATATTTTTAGGTACCTAATCCAATTTTCAAATAGTTGATTGTAAGTGTCTTGGTGATAATCTAGAGCAGCCGAAAGGAGAAGATAATTCGGAATAAAGTCATTATCTGAATCTGAATGTATTATACTGGCACCCTTTGGAATTTATTTGAAAAGTCTTTCAATTGATACTTTTTTTTAAATAATTCCATCAATTTCGTGCAGTGTCGAACCATTTTCGTCATTTTTGTTAATATAATGTAATTGGTCTGGCTTTTTGAGGGAAAATCTTTTTTTTTTTCGGGCCGAGATGGGAAACTCATGTTCGACTGGGTCCTCAACCAATACCCAGACAGTATTGGACTCATCCCCAACGGAGATGCCTACCAACCAAACCCACCTCAAACTCGCCGCTACTCCCGCATTGGAATCACTACACTAGCATACGTCAAGACAGGCGGCGGTCCCTCACACACTCTCCATCATCTCCTTCCCTCTATCACTCCTACCTCTCTCATGCCATAGCGAGTCCTTCTCTTCCCCTAATCATGCTCTCTACCACGCCACTTATCTCCATCCATTCCTCCTCGCCCCTCAACATAATCTCCACCATATTTTCCCAATACACCGCCTCTCCCAGTTTATTTTCTAAATTCTTCAAAACTTCCTCATTCTTCCAACATCTAAACACATGTCCCACATCATCCTCCACTTCACATCTCTCGCACACTCCAGCTTCTCTTTTCCCAATCTTGTGGAGGTAACCCACTCTTGACCCATGTGAGCACCTGCGTCAAGAAGTAGTTCACCTCTCCAAATTTCCGGTCCACCCAATTTCTCCTGCTCCCAATCGCTCCTTTCAGCGCGCCCTCATACTCATCCCACCTTCTCTCCATGGACTTCCTCTCTGCTCGCACCCCTCTAGCGTTTATGTCTGGCTCTAGCCATCAAGTCCAATGGATAGGACCGTGACAGCACTGCTACACTACTACAAGATTTTCTTAGAAGCCTAGATCTTATTGAGTAAGACATATTTTT
The DNA here is from genome assembly GCA_910591685.1 of Galerucella tenella. Lineage (NCBI taxonomy): Eukaryota > Metazoa > Arthropoda > Insecta > Coleoptera > Chrysomelidae > Galerucella > Galerucella tenella. The sequence goes on from CAJUYH010001688.1 coordinate 5,815, forward strand.
ATAGGGCTTGCAGACAGTTGCACTTATGCGCAAGAAGAGTATGTCAGAATGGAGGGAAATGGAGTAGCAGATGAACTAGCAAAGAGAGAGGTGCTGATTGATTGGCTTGGCAAGACCCGTCAGAGGCTTCGAAATATCGGCACCTCAACCTTTATAAGAAGAAACCAGTAACCTTTATCAGCCTCAGAAGTCTTTCAACTATTTTTTCTTGGAGAAATCCTCCGTTGGGTGTTCTAGTCCTAGTGTGTGAGGCTGTTTCCTCTTCTTCCATGCCTAACCGACAGATAGGTTCCCCTCTTACATGCCAATTGTATGCATTTGCCTCGTTAGGTACAGAAACCAGCAAGTAATACCGTCACTTTCCTTATCTTGTCCCTTCTGAAGTTTTTTGACCATGAGTTTGCTGTTTCTGCTTTGGACCGGTGAATGCAATTCCAGACGCTAGCATTCAGGTAGGCAGTCTACCTGCCGTTTCATTGCCTATAATGTACTAATATGGTTGAAATATAGTATATTAAGTATTAAGAACGGTAAGGGTTGTTTACCGGTCGACAGCAATGTTTGGAGGCTGAGCGTAGCGAAGCCTCCAATTTTAACGTTCGAGATGCTTATACCATTTTTTGCGCGATCGTATTAAATTTCTAATGAAATAATTTAAATTTCTTCGAAATAAACGAAATGTCAAAAGTGACATTTATACTTCTCGATCAGTTTAAAATATAATTTGCATTTTGGTGAAATTGATTTTATGCTATTTATTACTTTTTATGTTGCTCTGTTCGGTTCTGTTCTTTAAAAAAATATAAAGCAGCTTATTTTTTGTTTGTTTTCCTTTTGTGTAATGAATGAAGTAATATATTATTTAGGACCACTTAAATGTATGTAGGGCTAAGACGTCGGTAAGTAATTTACTTACCGACGTCTGAACGGTAAGTAAATCACTTACCAATAAACACAATCTACCGTCCTGACAATGTAAATAAACAAAAAAGATCGATCGCGCAAAAATACCCTTCTTGGTATGCGTCATCGATTGTTATAGTATATTAAGTATCAAGAACGGTAAGGGTTGTTTACCGGTCGACAGCAATGTTTGGAGGCTGAGCGTAGCGAAGCCTCCAATTTTGCTGGAGACCGGTATTACCACAGACATATAAAAAACAAAGAAGGGTATTATTTTAACTATAGTTAAATTTATACCCTTCTTGGTGTGAGTCATCGATTGTGACGTATATCCGGGCTTTCGGCATGTCCTTTATTTTATTTGCTATTTTGACATATAGCTAACCTTAAATTTGATAAATAAAATCATCAGGATCGTATTAAGCCAAAGCCGAGAAGGCTATGAAATTAATAATTACCAACTTCTTTTTCTAACTGAAAATACTTTCAGAACTTTCAAAATGCTGATGTTTTTTCGTGTATCTAGGCATATTTTTGTATTATTTAGATAAATATAACAATAAGATTAATATTCACTTTTCATAAATAATAATTGACCGTAAGCAACAAAGTACACCTCCCCCAAGGAGCTGTGAGACCTGGTCGTTGGTGGGGGAGCCGAGTAGCTGTTCCTTCTCAGGAGGAATACGTGAAACCAAGGACAGCTCAACGCATTCCTGTGAAATGCAGAAATCCGATATCAGGATCTTCAGTGTGGAGAGTCGACTGTTGTCCCGACGAGTTTGCTGATAGCCTGCCGATGGCCGGAGTCAGCGGGGTCGTCGGAACAATAGACTGCTTGTGGAAACCTGCCTGATATAAACCGTATCTAGTGGAAGGTGGTTGATGAGGTATATTCACCAGATGTGGGGGCTTGCCTTAAACAGCTGGCCAAGTGGTCAAGGGGAAGCTTGATCGTTAATATGCGGACTCTGTATACCTGGGGACATCCAGTTTAAATACCCTTACTCCTGCATGCGGGGCTCTGCAGGAGTGGACCTTGTGCTTCCCTAGCTACTCGTTGGATCAACCATGGATAAAGAAAAAAAAAAGAAACCAAGCGGGCATGCACCGCAACCGGGCACAAGTCGGAGCAATGTATCCACAGTGCCCAAAAATACAGAAGCATCTTCCTCACACGCGAGCAGACCTCGTGTTGAGGAAGTCAGAGAAAAACAGGAGAGGAGAAAGGCAGGGGCACCTACACCCTCAACCTCCTCAACTGGTGGAAGTCTCCGGGAGAAATCCTGGACGAAAAAGAAGACCCCCCCCTCCTTCCTGAACAAGGTAAACCCGGAGGAAGGGATGATCCACTAAGGCGTGGACTTAGTGGAGCAGGGGTAAGATGGTATCTTCGCTTCCTTGAACAGGGACTTGCACCGGAGGAAGCAAGAAAGAAGGCTACGGAGCGCAGAAAGCAAGGAGAGGAGAAAAATATCACTCCTAAAGGAGAAAAACGGAAGCGGGAGATGGCGACAGCCCTAACACCGCAAGTACAGGCGAAGAAGAAAAAGGAGGATAGAATAGCCATCCCTTCTTCAACTGGCAGCTATGCAGCTGCAGCAAAATTGATAAGAATGGCAGCTCTCCCCAAGGCGTACCCTGAGACTACCCTCAGTGCGGACGACCAAACCTTGCTGGAGAACGCAATAATAGAAGAAGTGTATGCTGGATGGGAACACAAACTCCAGTTTAGTGGCATACATTTCAGACCAGGAGTCGTTCTAATCGACTGTGAAACACCACAGACTGCAGAATGGCTCCGGCTGATAGTACCAAAGCTGGAGAGCTGGAAGGGAGTAGAACTGACGGTGTGCCAGGGAGACGACATCCCAAAAATGCACACCGCCACGATCTTCCTCCCAAGAAGCAAAGGCGTAGAGGAAGGTAAGCTTCTTCGCTTGATTAAAGCGCAGAATGAGGGTTTGGAAACAAACCAGTGGAAGGTCCTTAACCTAAAAGAAGAGGGCAAAGGCCTAGTCTTGACGGCAGGAATAGATAATCTATCCTGCCAAAAAATCAAGAACAACGGGTTCACCATCCATTACCGGTTTGGGAAAATACCCGTACATGGCCTCAGAAAAGAAGAAGGAAGTAACAAGGAAAAGGTTTCCATTTCCTCCGAGGCCAGTGGCGACTCGAGTAGTGTAGAAAGCCTACACATCACCAAACTCCTTGGGGAAGAGTCGCCACTGACCGAGGAGGAAATGGAGATTGCGTCGGAGGAAGGGGACAGTACTCTTTCAGAAGGGGACATCACCCTGACGAAAGAGGGAAACACCCAAGAAGACAACCAACAGGATGGTGGGAATTAACTTAGCTCAAGTTAATGCTCACCATGCCAAAGGAGCAGCAGCGGTGATCACAAGATTGTTCACCAAGGACCAATGGGGGTTGTGTTTAATCCAAGAACCTTGGGTTAATAATAACCAGGTAAGAGGATTAGCATGTAAAGATGCTAAAATAGTATATCACACTGGAAGTGATACACCAAGAACATGTATTATGATAAGGAACAATATTAACTATTTTTGTCTTTCAGAATACATGACTCGAGACCTCGTTCCAGTTCGAGCATACCTCGAACACAAGAAGGAGGGCAAAGAAATAGTGATAGCATCATGCTACTTTGAGGGAGATGGGCCTGCACCACCCCCAGAGGTACAAAAGCTGGTGGTGTACTGTGAAGAGAAGAGACTACCTCTACTTCTAGCATGTGATGCCAATGCACACAATACCGTTTGGGGCAGTAGCAACACCAACAAAAGAGGTGAGCAACTTTTAGAATATATCCTTAATAAAAACCTTAATATCCACAATATAGGGAATACCCCTACATTTGTAACAAGGGTAAGGCAAGAAGTTTTAGATGTCACACTGGCAACACAGGATCTAAAACATATAGTAAAAGATTGGAGAGTATCGGGTGGACCATCACTCTCCGATCATAGTATCATAACATTCAAGTTAGAACTAGGCATACCTGAGATAAGCCTCAGGAGAATACCAAGAAAAACAGACTGGGACAACTATAACACCTGTCTGAAAAGAAATCTAGCACATATCCAGAGAAAAGGAAGGGCTAAGCACCATCTCGACCTGGAAAATGAGCTAGAGGATCTGAACAGGGCAATAATCGAGGCGTTTGAATCGAGCTGCCCTCTTCAAAAACAACGAAGCAACAAAGATGCACCCTGGTGGAACAAGCATCTGTCAGAACTAAGATCTCAAACCCGGGACCTTTTTAATAAAGCAAAAATCATCGGAGACTGGCAGAGATACACCGAGCTGAGAAACACCTACTACAAGGAAATTAGAAAAGCTAAAAGAAATAGCTTCAGAAAATTCTGTGAGGATATAAACACAACACCTGCTGCGGCAAGACTTTACAAAGTTATGGCGAAAAGTAGGGTCAACACAGATATGGCTTTGAGAAAGCCAGATGGTGAATATACCGAAAATGAGGAGGAAAGAGTTCGACTCTTACTAGAAATTCATTTTCCAGGGAGTACCCCAAATAGGGGAGATAATCCTCTCGAAGGTCACAATAGGCCTTCAAGAGAAAGTATTACAAAGGCAAAAAACACATTTCTAGTAACGATAGGTTGAAATGGGCCATGAACACCTTTTCACCTTTCAAGGCACCAGGAGCAGATGGAATTTTCCCAGCATTGCTCCAGAAAGGACAAGACGAAATTCTACCGCATCTGATTAAAATTAGTCGAAGCAGCTTAGAACTGGGTTATATACCTGAAGCATGGAGAAGGGCAATAGTAACCTTCATTCCAAAAACTGGAAAAAGGGACACAACAAACCCCAAATCCTTTAGACCAATTAGTCTAACATCGTTTGTACTCAAAACGATGGAAAAGGCTATTGATAACCATATTAGAACGGAAATCCTAGAGAGACTACCTCTCCACCCATGTCAGCATGCTTACCGGGCAGGCAGATCTACGGAGACTGCACTGGTACAACTGACGGAGGACATCCGAGGTGCTCTAGACAACCAAGAAACTGTAGTATGTGCATTTTTGGACATAGAAGGAGCTTTTGACAATACTCCACATGAGGCAGTCAGAAGAGCATTGAACAGAAGAGGTGTAGACAGCACAACATCCAAATGGATGTCGGAACTGCTCACCACAAGAATAGCAGAGACGAGGAGGAGCAAAGACATTGTCTCCATCTGCACTACCAGAGGATGCCCACAGGGAGGAGTAGCATCCTCATTAATGTGGAGTCTGACGGTTGACGAACTCCTGTGTGGTTTGACGGATCTCGGTATATCCTGCCAAGGATATGCCGACGATATTGTCATAACAGCCAGGGGAAAATTCGAAAACACCCTTTGCGATATTGTACAAAAGGGTCTGAACTATACAAATAGCTGGTGTAGGCAAGTGGGACTTAGCATCAACCCCACTAAAACCATCCTGATAGCCTTCACTAAGAAAAGAAAACTCAACCTCAAAACCATAAAACTTGATGGGAACGAGATTGAATGGAGACAAGAAGTCAAGTATCTAGGTTTAAGGAGATTACATACAAGGCAAAAATGGCTATAATGGTGTGCAGAAATCTGGCAGGAGCAAACTGGGGCTGTAACCCAAAAATCCTAAGCCGGATGTACACTGCCATAGTGAGACCAATCATCACTTATGGAGCCATTGCCTGGTGTAGTAGAACTAGCCTATTGACGACGAGAGAAAACCTCTCCAAAATTCGAAGACTAGTCTGTATATGCATTACAGGAGTAATGAGAACATGCCCAACGGCAGCCATGGAAGTGATTCTCAACCTCACCCCTTTACATATGGTGGTGGAAAGTGTTGCAGAAAGAACAAGATACAGACTAAGTAGAGAGGGAATCATTAAAAAAAACACCTCCTCACTTCTTAGAAATCAGACAACCTGGGACATGCCACAAGACGGTATGATGAAAAAATATAACTTTTCAAAGAAATTCGTTACGGAAATGAGCAACAAGAAGGAATGGGATCCAAATACCATTACTAGACTTGGAAAGAATGCCATTCAATGGTACACAGACGGCTCAAAAGCAATAGAAGGAACTGGGATAGGAGTGTTCGGGCCAGGAACCAAACACTCTGAAAGCTTGGGAAAAACCCCAAGTATCTTTCAAGCGGAAATCCACGCCATAAGAAAGTGCGCCCAGTTCAATATTGATAAAGGATACAGAAGACAAATGATTATCATAATGTCGGATAGTCAAGCAGCCATTAAGGCACTGAGCTCTTGTGTAATCAGTTCCAAAATGGTGTGGTAATACCTAGACAAACTCAATGAACTAGGCGAACATAGTCACCTTACTATGGATTCCAGGATACACTGGAATAGAAGGAAATGAAATAGCAGATGAACTTTCAAAGAGGGGGACTGAAATACCTTTCTGGGGGCCCGAACCCTTTTGCGGAATCAGCCCCAATGTAATATTGGAAGAAATAAGTAAAGCCGAGAAAAAGAGAAGATCTGACCATTGGAAAGATCTAGTAGGACTTATACAATCAAAGACTCTTCTGGGTGACTACAACCTGTTGAGATCAAAAGAATGCATAAGTCAAAGTAAAACTGCGCTAAGAGTTTTGACAGGGATCCTAACGGGACATTGTCGCCTGAATGGGCACCTGGAAAAGCTCAAAATAGTGGAGGAAGAAGAATGCAGATTTTGTGGAATGGAAGAAGAAACCTCCATCCACATACTTTCCAACTGCACAGCACTCCAGAATCCTAGAGCACAGCACCTGGGAGATTACTGGATAGAAGAGGAACATTTGCCTAAGTTGAAGCCTGCAGACATCCTAAAATTCCTCCGGGAAACAGGACTAAAGGAACTACTAGTTTCTGAGACTCTCTCTCCTCAGAAACTGAGTAGAAGTAAGGGGGAACAATGGATCTTCTAGGTCTCAGTGAATGTCACCTCAAAAATCACACATACATACATACAACAAAGTACACACCTGACAAGTACTGTCAGTGTGACAGTAGAAAAAGACGTAAGACACATTGCCGCTACGGAAGTTACGCCTTCATAGTATTTTAATCTCGCGATTGGTAGGTTAACGTTTGTGAAACATTCAAACGTTTCATTATTGTAATATTTTGATTAGGATTAATCACAGACCTGCCTTTTTTCCATTTCTTCCCACGTAATGTGATAGAAGGAGATTAACAATCGATGACGCACACCAAGAAGGGTATTATTTCAACTATATACACCAAGACCAACTAAAGCGACTCTATTATGGTTTGACAGGGTTAGGAGTTTTTGTAGCCGGCATATCGGCATTTGCTGCGTCTATTGATTTTTTTGAATAATAACATCAATGTGTGTCAATAGTGTGCTGGTGGCTGTCCACAGATTATATAAAATGTTTTGGATTAAATGACAATTATATTCTCTCTTCGTATTTTTCTGTGGAAGACAAGTTTTTGAATTATTTCCCTTATAGGCCAAGCAACGGAGCATGCGAGTATAGTAATTTTTGACAAAAATCCTAGTAGAAAACGGATGGTGCCATCATATGAAAGACATTACGTAGAGTTTGCTCGGCCATCCTTTGCCGTTACGTCATACATTGTCCAACTTGCTCCCTCATTCATAAAATGGATAGGACGAAATTATGACGTCATTAACGTATTTCTTTTCCAAGGTCGACATAAATTTTATCTGTTATTTTTGACAGTTCAGTTGTCATATTTTGAAAACAATCCTTAGCATATGTCATTGATTATAATTTAAAGGTTAAGTGTAAAATAACATTCAAGTAATATAAGACATACGTAAAACAGCAGAATACGTCACCCATCATGACGTAACGGCAAAGGATGGCTGAACAAACTCTAGTATCATTTTGATATGTTTTGGACACGCAAATGTTCAGAAATTTTTTATGAACATCTATAACGAAAAAAAATTCAATCGAGTGATGCGAAATCGGCCTGAAACGCCAGGGAGCATCGGCAAAAATGACCAAGAGCTGGAAAGCGATGCAGTAGTGGGCTACCGAGGAGAGGTATGGTATACATAGATATAATATGTGCACGCTGGAGCGCGGAGCGTCTATGCTTTGCGTTTATACAGTGCTAATCATAAGTCACCTCCCCCCCTCGTATCTTTTGAACGGCTACACTTACATTAATAAAATTTGGAGGGTCAAAATAAAGTGTTGTAAACTTCTCTACGAATGGTAACAGGTGACGTGATAGTAATAGATGACGTCACAGTGCCACTCTGGCCAATAATTTTAAATAGGACCTTATGGCAAGTGATATCTCGTTTGAAAGGCATTGACATTGGCTACATATAGCCATATTAACTTTGTTTGGGCTTGAACTAATTTTGACAGATAAATTAAATAAATACCAAAATTATTGAAATTATTACAGTAATACATCCTATTAGTAAACTCTTGTACCCGTTTGAATGTGTCAGCTGAAATTGCATTGCATTCTTCAATAATTCTTCCTTTCAAAACGCCGAAGCTATCTGGTGCCGTAGTTTAAACCTTGGATTTCAAGTACCCCCATATAAAAAATCTAATGGTGTCAGATCTGGTGACCGAAGTGGCCATTCTAAAGGACCTCGCCGGCCGATCCATCTTCCTCGATATTCTTCATCCAGGTAACGTCTTACTGCTCCATAATTAATGTGCAGGAGCACCATCTTGCTGAAATGTTATTTCCAGATGGCCGAATTCATCTGTATTATCTTCCAGAATTTCAAGAATTGACGGCTCAATTGCATTTTGTAACATCTCCAGATACACTTCACCGCTTAAATTTGAATTTAGGAAAACAGGACCAACTATGTGGTTTCCCAAAATACCTGCCCAAACATTAACTTTTTCTGGAAATTGGGTATGTTGTTCACGGGAGGTGTGAGGATTTGTGTCACTCAAATACCTTATATTTTGTGTATTCACATTTCCATTGAGGCAAAAAGTACTTTCGTCACTAAAACAAATTGTTTTTGTGTAATGTGGGTTTTGACTAATTTTATTTGTCATACATTCACAGAATTCAAGTCTTCTGTCGGGGTCGTCATCCGAAAGGTGGTGCACCATTTTTAACTTGTATGTATGAAATTTATTTTTAGCCAACACTCTCTGTACTGTACTTTTACTTACTTCACAGATAGACGCAACTTTAGTTGAAGAGGAAGTAGGGTTTACTACTTATTTCAGCAACTATATCAATTTTTTCATCACTAGATGTTGGTCGACCAGATCGTTTGGCATCTTGAACACTACCTGTTGCTTCAAACTTGTGAAGAAGCTCCCTCAAATAAGTTCTCGAGATATGGCGATCTGGGTACCTATCTCTTATTAATAAACGTTCCGCTTCATGAAGATTCTTTCTAGATTCACCAATTATTGAGATAGCTGCTACTTTGTTGGCTTGAGTACGTACCTTTTTGCCTATGTAAACTCTTAAACGTCTCGTTGAACAATAATAAAATTGAATAATGTGATAAACTAACTTCTCTTTATTTGGACTAAAATAATTTACTCTCAATTTTTATAAAACCCCATTTATTCACATTTCTAATAGTTGAATGCACAAAATATAATGATCTACAATAATCCATTCAACCTAAAGCATTCTATCAAATTCGATCTATCAGCGCAAAGTACTTCTGGTAGCAAGAGTGTTATCGCTGATTAAACAGTATACACAGGTCAATAATACTATTAAGTACTGAAGTCGATGCACTTGATAGAGGAAATTGTGAAATAGATAGTATTACTAAATATCTAAAATAATGAATACACCTCCAAAGGGCGAGAAAAAAAATGTTTAGACGTCTATAAACATTTTTTTTTTTAATTTATTTATTATTCATGATATAACTTAATCCTATTTTTATGTACTTCTATAAGCTTATCATTAACATTAATAACTACATTAGGGGAGTTTTCTTCAATAATTATATATGGACCCTTAAATAATGGTTCCAACTTAGTCCCAGCATCGTTTTTTAGTAAAACTTTATCGCCTACTCTATTATTTACAATTTTCGTTTTCTTATCATACCTTTCTTTCCTTTTGTCTTTTGATAACATTAAATTATTTCTCGCATCATCACAAGCTGTTTGAATTCTATATTTTAGTTCAATAGGGTAATCATCAAAGTTATAAATAGTATCAATTTGATCAGTTAAGTTAGATGGCAAAGTAGCTGTTTTTCCAAATACAAGTTCGTGTGGTGTATATTTGGTTTCAGTATGAACAGTATTATTGTGAGAGAAACTCCAATAAGGCACCCATGAACTCCATGAATTTGCATACGTAAATAAGCTCCCACATTTTTATGTGAGTTTTCTAAAGACCCTAAAGTTTCGTGATGATAAGCGGTTGAGTTTAAATGTTTGATATTTAAAAGTTTACACGTTTCTTCTAAAATAGACGACAAAAATTATGTGCCCTTGTCTGTTACAATTTCATTAGGAACCTCATATCGCAAAATATAATTTTCAACAAATGTTTTTGCTACTGTATGAGATTCCTTATTTTTAACAGCGTAGCATTCAACAAATTTACTCAATTCGCATTGTAAAGTTAAAAAGTATTTGTTATTATCGATATCTTGCTCTAAAGGACCCACCAAATCGAGATATATTTTTTGTAGAGCTGATTTAGCAGTGGTAGTGATTTTCAGTGGCTCAATGTTTCGCTGTGAATGCTTGTGTCGTTGACAATCATCACATTTTTTCACGAAACTTTCCACATCATTCCGCAGGCCTGGCCAGAGATATGTTTTCTTTATATACACAACGTCACAAGTCTTGGACCCCCACATAGTTTTGTTTAAGAAATATTTTGATAGAAAAACAAAATATATTTAAAATAGTATATTGTTTTCTGAATTTATTTTTTGTGAAAGGAGTATTTTCCACAAACTGGGATACTTAGAAAATTAAAAACAAACTAATGTGTGAATTTGTTGACAAAATGTATTGAATCAAAAAAAGTAATGAAACATGTTGTATACTGACTAATAGTCGGTATGTCCTCCTCGACGTTGCAATAACATATTGACACGTCTGTGCATTGAAATAATCAAGCGGTTGATAGTGTCTTGTGGAATATTGTTCCATTCCTCTACCGCCGCTATGACTAACTCATCTGCAGTCTGGGGTGGGTTGATTCGATTGTGAATGGCTCTAGCAATGTAATCCTACATGTTCTCAATAGGATTCATATCAGGCGAGTTGGCTGGCCAATTCAATCTATTGATATGTCCTGCTTCAAGTGAATCCTGAACCCTTCTTGCGCGATGTGGTCGGGCGTTGTCGTCCATAAACACAAAATTTTCGCCTAATTCGTTTCGTATGGGATAGATAATGGGTGTAATAACTTGATTGACGTAAATTTGGCTGGTCATATTATTCTGTGGAATTCGAATTAATGTGGTACGGCGGTTAAACATTATTCCCCCCAAAACATTACGGTACCCCCTTGGTAGGGAGCAACTTCGCGGACGAAATTAAGTCGCTGTTGACGACCTGGTTCTCTCCATACTCTTTGCCGATTGTCATCACTCACCAGTCCAATTCTGGTTTCGTCTGCTGCAAAAGCCAACCCCTGTGCTCTCGCGCCCACTGAAGACGTGCTGCACGATGTCGTGGAAGTTGAGTGGGGACCCTTAATGGTCTTCTAGCACGTAAATTTGCATTATGGAGTCGTCTTCGAATTGTAGGTGTCGATATAACACGGCGAAAGGTACCCTGAAAATGACTCCGAAGAGCTGAAGCTGAAGCTGAGCGGTGTCTGCGGGCATATTGCACCAAATAACGATCCTCCCTTTCGCTAGACACTCGAGGACGTCCACTACGTGGTCTGTTTTCCACTGTATCAAATTCTTGATATCTGTGTACTATTCGCACAACAGATGATCTAGGAATGCCCAAGATTTCCGATATTTCATGATTAGAGTGTCGTGCATCATGTAAAGCAGTAATTATTGCTCGAATAAACTGAGAAATTCCACGTCCTGGCATTATAATCCACAAAAATGAAAAGAAATAATACACTAGTCACTTGGCTGAATATGCTATCACTGCCAATATTTCTAAAAACATTGATAATAAAGTGAGGATTAGTTATCGACATCTTTTTATTGCCTTTTTTGTTTCTTAAATACATCTAATTTTTTACCACAGTAAGAAAAATAACTGGGTTTAATTAAAACATTTGATATACAGGGTGTCCAAGACTTTTGACGTTGTGATTATTAAACATACGATTTATTCCAGCGTGACCTCCGGTAGGTAACAAATGATAGTCATTTAATATCATTTGTCTTTTTTCTAATTCTGAAACTTCTTCATTAGATTTTACAATTGATATCTTAAGATTAAACTTCATTATTTTTTCAGGAAATTTTATAAGTTCATTCAATAAGTACATGCACTTTTCATCTTTTACAATAATTAATTCCGGAATATTAAATTTATTACACATTATTTTCAGATCTCTCAACGTAGTACCTAAATCTAACGATGATAGAGTATTCTGATTTATGTAAATTATTCGCGAATTTTCAATTAAAATTAATTTCCCTATTTTATAATCATATTTTTTATTTTTTACTATTTTCTCAAAATCTTTTTGTAACATAGGACAAAGTTGAAAAGAATACTTTGGTCGCCTTAATAATTCTATGAGTCCAGGGTGATCAGTCCTTTTCTCTAGATTAGAATCAAGACTACCAACAATATTTTCATTTGCTAGCTTTGCCTGTGCTCTAGTTATCATATAAGTAGTTTCTTTCATATTTGGCTTCATCTCCTTCAAATCATCCGACGATAATTCGACACGGCACAAAGCGTCTGCTACTACATTATTTTTACCTTTAATGTATTTTATAGTAAAGTCGTATTCCTCAAGCAATAACCAAAATTTAGTAAGTCTGCTCGAAGGTTTGTCATTCCAAAAAGATACAAAAGCGGACGATGGTCACTATATATAACGAAGCGTCTATAATACAGGTACGGTCTGAAGTGATTTACTGCCCAACATAATCAATCATATCAAATTCGATCTATCAGCGCAAAGTACTTCAGGTAGCAAGAGTGTTATCGCTGATTAAACAGTATACACAGGTCAATAATACTACTACTGAAGTCGATGCACTTGATAGAGGAAATTGTGAAATATATAGTATTACTAAATATCTAAAATAATAAATATCATTACATTAAGCTATTTAGAAAAACTTTGCAAAGCAACAAATACTATTAAATTAAAAACGTCAATTTTTTTGATAACTAACTAGAGGCGGACTGAAAAATCTACCTCTCTTCGGTAGCCGCTCCTCCCACTACTGCACCGCTTTCCAGCTCTTGGCCATTTTTGCCGATGTTCGCTGGCGTTTTAGGCCGACTTCGCATCACTTGATTTCAAATCGAGGATATACGTTCGGTTGCTCCACAATTACTTTTTTCAAAACCCTTTTCAAATTTAAAATAGGACAATCCACCACGCATCCAGGCACGCTGCAAATTATGATGAAGGTCTTACAAATAACTTCTCTTGTACTAAGTTTCAGATCTTGCAATTGAAAAACGACGAAGATATGAATTTTCAAAAAAATGATTAATTTTCCGGTTTTTCCTGATTTTCTCGGTACTTAATTATCCGATTCACTCGTTCGACCCCTCATTTTGTTTGTATTTTAATTATCTATATTTTACACATACCATTGGGATTGCTTCAGTACGTTTCACGCTATATGAAAAAACCCAGAAAAATGAGGTTTTTTTTCGTTATAAATGTTCATAAAAAGTTTCTGAACAACCTTTGCGTGTCCAAAACATATCAAACTTATACTACGTAATGTCTTTCATATGATGGCACCACCCGTTTTCTACTAGGATTTTTGTCAAAAATATTTACCTATTGCTTGTTGTATTACTGAAGATAAAGGCGTCTTTATCAAAGCAACTCTTCATAAAACTGGAAGTAGCAATAATTGTTTTAAGTTTGTTCCCCATTACAAACATTTGAAAAAATGGTTTTTGAGTTGTTGAAAAATAATAAATATTAGTGAAATTAAGACATAAAAAATAAATAGCTTATATTTTGTATATCGTACCTAATCAATATTTCTCATTTATAGCAGAGAAAATATAAGTGTATTAATAACTATCATTACATTGTATTTTTTAACCGCCCAAAATATTTGGTTCCGACTGTGCACTCTCATTCGTACCATGTACCTATTGGTTCGCGTGGTTCGAAAAAGTCAACGTACAGATCTGGCAGAAGAAAGTAATGTGAAAGTGTGTCCTAGAACTTATAGCTCCTTGTCTTTTATTGTATACAGATCCGAACTCGTACCACGGGAACAAAACTGAAAGTATTTTTTTAATATAAAATAGTTATTTGAATAAATAAATAATAAAATAAATAGTATTTTAACTAATTTATATGGATTTATTGAAATATAGTATCACAATAGAAAGTATAAATAACTATTTAAAGAAATCACTTATTAAATAATCTTTTGAGATAAATTTTCATTTTTTGAAATCACGGATGAATGGAAATAATTGTTGCCTTGGATGTCCACTCTAAACTTTTTTCTGAAAAAAAAAAAATACATTTGACATGGTAAAGTGCATCAAATCATATTACATACAGAAAAAAATATGGCTGGGTTATAAAAAAAATCCTGTAAAGAAATGTGTAGGTTATAGTGTGAAAGTTTTGAGAACTGATTTATTAATTTTTGTTGAAATACAACGACTAGAAAGTATTTCATTATAGGCTTGTTATTCCCATTAATAAACATCTTCCAATCAAGAGTGTAATGGGTTTTCATTTTCAAATTAAGGATAAACTACTGATCTAGTATCAAATATTGTCTATAGGCTTACATGCAATAGTTACTTACGTTGTTAAAGCAATATGTGATTTTGTTGTTAGAGGCTCCCAGTAATTAGAAATTATTTATGCTCTATCGAACGATTATTATCTATCAATCCTAAAGGTTAGTAACAATATAAGCTTTAAGATATCTTCCAGTCATGATCGCTCTATCTTTTCGCGTTCCTTCTTAAATAATCACTCATAGTTTTTTTCTTATACCTGTGTATAAATTTGAGATAGTGCAAACCATACTCAGTATTCAAAACAAAACACTTTGTTGTCTCTTGCCAGCATGTTAAGGGATTCTTTACAGTTTCTACCAGTTTAGACCTAGTTGTTAGATTGCTGATAGCTTTAAGTAGAGACTGTCTGTCAGTGAAAATTTTGATTTTTTGTCCGGTATATACTCTTCTGATGTTTTCATCAATGCAGGGCCTGCATTATTTAACTTTTTATTACTATTACATTCAAAAATAACGACGAAAATAATTTTTCGGTATATAAAAAAAATCTTCAAAAATATAAAAATTTTCATATTTTAACTGATTTGCGACACCTTAAAAAATATTCATATCAAAACCAAATTTTTACAGTGTCTTTTCAAAGGCAATGGGCAACTTTTTATCACTATCACATTTGAAAATTCAAAAATATCATTTTTCATTCCACCCTAATGCAGGCTTTAGCAGAAATCGTCTCTGCTTGAAACACAGTTGTGTATCGACCAAGGCTAAGAGACAGTTTCTTTCTAGGTCTACTTATATCAGCCCCAGTGCCATGGTTTGTTTTGGATTCATCGGTGAACAAGATGATTTCTCCAAAATTACCTGGATGCATCAACTGTTCCCTGGATGGGATGATGCTATTCACTCGCTCAGTGAATATATTCTCCGGTGTCATATTTTCAAAGCTCATGTAATATATGTATGGTTTGGACCTTAGCTCGAGTGTGGAAAACAGCTGGTTCGAGCAAGTGGTGAAGTTTTAGGTCCACTTCATTTGCTAATGACATCCCTGCAGTTAGCACAAGACATCTTGAAGTCGTCAGTTAAACAGTGTGGAGACCACTTATGGTATGAAATTCTCTGTCATTAATTCAGAAAATTATAAAAAATGCCGAGACACATCAGCTTTTGAATTGAGTTGTGCGTTATGTAAACATAAATGTAAATGTACAGGGTGATTCACGCAAGTATGCCATAGTTGGTGTTTTTTTTTTTAATGAAACACCCTGTATATTTGCATATTTTTGAAATCCTCTTAATGAACCAATTCCAACAAACTAAATAATGTATGGTCAATTATGAATTACAAACACACATTATTATTATTATTATTATTAAACACATACATGAAATACCTGATATATTTGATTTAAATACATTAAAATAAATGCTCAAAATGTTCTCCACCCAGTTGTTGGCAATAGCACAGTCTCCTATAGAACTCCTTCTTAACTTGTTTAAACTTTGAGGTGAAATATTCCGTATTTCTGTAGTTATCCTGTCTTTGAGGTCTACAATGCTAGTTGGTTGTGTTGCATATACTTTGTTCTTGAGATAACCCCACAGAAAAAAATCTAACGGCTTGAGGTCTGGCGATCTAGCTGGCCACTCAGTAGTACCTCTTCGTCCGATCCATTTATTGGGGAAGATTTCATCTAAATAAGTTCTTACCATTAAAGCAGAATGGGGTGTTGCCCCGTCTTGCTGGAACCAAACATTTTCATTCGGTGAGCTAGGATCTATTGCGTTGGGATATAAGTTTACCAACGCAGGAATAACTTTATTTCTAAGCATATTCAAATATTTTTCAGCTGTCAAATTTCCATCATAAATATAGGATCAATAATATGGTCGCTTATGATACCGGCCCAAACGTTCACCTTTTGAGGGTACTGAGTATGTGTCTCACGCATCCAATAAGGATTCTTTGCTGACCAATATCTACAGTTCTCTCGATTTACCTCTCCATTCAATGTGAATGTTGATTCGTTAGAAAAAAGAATGGTACCAAGAGCTATCTCATTTCCGTTCAGCTTATTCATCAATCTTTCGCAGAAATCCATTCTACGATCTGGATCGTCTTTTTCCTTATGAAGACATCTTAGAACAGTTGTATGACTATCATTATTTACACGGGCAATTTGACGTCTACTTGAAGTTGGATTCTCTTCGACACTTAACAAAATATCCACTTTCACATAATCTTCAACGGAGTGTGGTTTTCTTTTCAATGGTTTGACATGTCCAAGTTCTCTGAATTGTGCCTGAATTTTAGACACAGTACTTTGTGAAATATTAGGCAATTCGGGATACCTGTGATTAAATAAGTTTGCCACTTCAACTTGACTTCTGAAGTTATCCCCGTACCCGATCATCATTAAAATCTCAATTCGGTGAGTCTCAGTTAAATATTTCATTGTTATGTCGACAAGGAAAGAGTGTTGGACAAAGATTTTACTTTTTCAGTTTGAACTTTCAACACATCAACAACTGACAGAATAGAAAACAATCCACATTATTTACCGATTTAAAATAATCCACATTATTTACCGATTTTGTCTAATTATTGGCGTTTTTAGGTATTTATGATAAATTTCATGGGCGTAGCAGGTTTTGTTTAATATACAAATACGTCTAATAATTAGATAGTTTAGATTTTTGATAAAACCATATTTAGCTAACTTAAAAAAGTACCAATATTTCAAGTGTAATAAATTATTAATTTGAAAATTTTACCCTGTATAATTCATAATTTACAATACATTATTTAGTTTGTTGGAATCGGTTCATTGAAAGGATTTCAAAAATATGCAAATATACAGGGTGATTCATTAAAAAAAAACAACACCGACCATGTCATACTTGCGTGAATCACCCTGTACATTTAAATTTATGTTTACATAACGCACAACTCAATTCAAGAGTTGACGTGTCTCGGCATTCCTTATAATTTTTTAAAATAATGACATGAAGAATTTTATTCCATAAGTGGTTTCCACACTGTATAAGTAACTCACCTTAGTCTGAACGTTAAAGTCCCTGAATAAGACGTCTTGAAGATATCTTTCTTAAGACGTTTTAGATACCTGATTTTAACAATCTGAATACGTGTCAAATACATTGTAAGTGTGTATATAAATAAAATTGAAAAAATAATGATATTTTATTCTATGTAATAAACTTCTAATGTGTATTCCATAATAATTGAGGTTAACCGGCCAATTAACAAAATAATAGCTATATTTAATATTTATTTAAATGAAAATGTAAATCACTTATGACAAAAATGGCAGTTTGTCAACTGATGGCCGTATTCACCATCTTTCACTTTAATCATGATTAGGTAATTGTGATTAAATAAGTAATCATGATTAAGTCAAATTGCTATTCACCAAATTGTTGTATGGTGAAATTGAGTGATTAGGGTTAACTTAGACTTACAGCTTGGCAGCATGGATATTTTCTCAGTGTCACCACCCAAAATACGAATGTTTTAGCTTGTATTGGTAACACTTAACATTTTTAAAAACCGATTTAACCTTAACCTCAGTCTCATCGCCTACTCTCCGCCTACGGCGTCGTGCTCAAACTTCGTCCTCGTGCGATATGGCCATCATATCCACACTAGTTGCACAAACTACTATTACCTAACTAGGGCGGACAGTTATACTTTTCCGCACGCTATTGTAGACGGCCGAACAACGCGTTAGCGAGTTCGGCCAGCAATCGCGTGCCGAAAAGTCACTTTACGCACGTGTTAGGCACACTATTTTTTCTACTAGCATGCGGAAAAAACCCAAAAGTTAACATAAAGAAACATTTATTATTAAATACATATCAACAAATTGATAATTATTACTTGACATTCATTTTATGAGGCTTATACCAGGGCCATTAAAAAATGATTGAAAAAAAAGTGTTTTTTTCATTAGAAATTATAGCGGAATTATAATGAATTTATTGATTTTTCAGTCATTTGGTAAAATACAATCATACAAATATATATTTTAAATATTCAAATGTCAGTATACTTCCCAAAAACTTAACAAATTTACTTTTCCGCACTAGTGCGGAAAAGTGACTCTTTCTGCACTAAAATGATTGCGGAAAAGTGGACTTTTCCGCACGCTAGTAGAAAGAATTCTTATATGAATACAACTGATCAATCGTTTTTGGCGCTAATGTGAAATTAATAATCATTATGTTTAATACACAAATGAGAATTAGAGTACCGTTTATTAAATAAATCACTTCGACCAACTATCATAGATAGGTACCCCAAACCCAGTTAGAAATGATGTCATTTCACTGTATTATGTTAGTCTGTATGAGATCAAAAATGGATCTTATGAAGCAAGACGTCGTTATTTTTAACATCTTTCATATGAGAGACGTCCTTCAGACGTAGGCATCTAAGTTGTACAAGGACGTGTTTAAGATGTAGACTCCGTTTCACATAAGAAGAAGCCACGTGAAGTTTACTGAATGTCTTGCGCAGAAACCAAAATTGGTCTTGTTTATCTTTGTCGCCGGTAACGACCATTTCATGCCATTGGCGTTATAAACGAACATTGCTAATACTTAAATGAAAGTATAAATATTTCAACGATACCAAGTATTTTCATGAACCAGTGTCTATTGTATGTGAACATAATATTTCGGAAAGCTTCAAAGAATTCCCAAAAAAGTTTTATTTATATTATTCACATGATATAGTTAAAATAATACCCTTTTTGGTGTGCGTCATCGATTGTGACGTATATCCGGGTTTTCGGAATGTCGTTTATTTTATTTGCTATTTTGACATATAGCTAACCTTAAATTTGATGAATAACATCATCAGGATTGTATTTAGCCAAATTCGAAAAGGCTATGCAATTAATAATTACCAGCTTCTTTTTCTAACTCAAAATACTTGAGAACTTTCAAAATACTGATGTTTTTCCGTGTATTCATGCATATTTTTTGTATTATTTAAATAAAATAAATCAATAAGATTAATATTCACTTTTCATAAATAATAATTGACCGTAAACAACAAAGTACAGACCTGTCAAGAGCTGTCAGCGTGACAGTAGAAAAAGACGTAAGACTTATTGCCGCTACGAAAGTAACGCCTTCATAGTATTTTAAACTCTTGATTGATAGGTTGAGCTTGAGCGTAATCTAAACATCAACCAATCAAATTTTTGTAAGTCAAAGATTAGCGTTAACGTTTGTAATACGTTTAAACGGTTCATTATTGTGATATTTTGATTAGGATTAATCACAGACCTGCCTTTTTTCCATTTCTTTCTACGTAATGTGTTAGAAAGACATTAACAATCGATGACGCACACCAAGAAGGGTATTATTTCAACTATATATACATTTTTAATATTCTTATTTTGTGTTAACGTAGAAAAGGTGAAAACGCTACGCTACTGAATTGAATGCGAATGTCAATTTTACAATACGCCGCTGGCTTTGACAAAAAATTCGCACATACGACTGCAACTTCAAGTCGGTTCTTCTTACGTGAAACGGAGTCTAGTTAATCTCTAAGGGCCGATTGTACAATTCTAGCTTAGTGAAGGCTCAAGGGTGAACTCAGGTTCAGCGTCAGATTGCTGTTGTACAAAGTTGGCTTACGGTTGAGCTTCATTTAAACCTTAAGTTTGGTAAAGCCTCCAAGAGGGCAGGTTTAATGTAAGCTTAAGCACGGAACATAAATTGTTATCATGTTCCGTGGCTTAAATGTAAATGAATTGTATGCAAACATAACCTGTACTTAATTTAATATTAAATTAAAAGTTTGTCAAAGTTAATTATGGATATTTTAACCAATGATGAGGATTTTTTTGAACCTATTGCAATCGTACAACACCCGAGAAGACCTTGGGTGTATAGAGAGCGTATGAATCACTTTGAATGTTGAAGATATCATGAGTTTATTCAGAGATTTCGTCTTTCTAAAGAAACCGTTCGCTTTGTGACAGATTGTATATTAGAGGAGATTCCTTGTAAAACTAATAGGTAGCAAATATAACATTAGTTAGGTTATTTGACAAACATATTGTGACCAATTTACTTCATACGCATGCGTCAGTTCGAAAGAAGTTCTACCAACACTTGCAAATATAGGTTTAGTAAAGCTGCTACTGAACCATGTTTGTACGACAGGCTTGGGGTTGAGCTAAGCTTATATTTTAAGCCTAGCTCAGTTGAGTTCAATTTTAAGCTTCAAATGTACAACCGGGCCTGAGAAAGATATCTTGAACACGTTTTATAGATGCCTTTGTGCTATCTGGGACTAGTGTGACCTGGAGTAGTTCAGATATACCACCTTTAAATTCTACCATAAGCAAAGATCTCATTACTATTAAGTCCTGGTCTGACTCGAACGTGCTTTGTTTCAACACTGACAAAATTTGATTTTGTCTTACAAAGAAGTTTTGCAACATCTCAAACTTAACAATAATTTAATACAATCTTCAAATTCGATTGTCTGTTGGTCTGCACATTGACGGTGCCCTTGAAATATCATTTGCTTGTTTTGCCATCAAATCGGTGTCTAAACAGCTTAATTCTTCTACTGCTTTAAACACTTACTAGATACTATCGGTTTGAATATCACTAATGGTTTGCCTTCCAGAGGGTCTTGTAGTTTGCACCTCTCCAAATCTATTTTCAAATTTCAAAATGAGCTATTTGTTACACTTGTGGTTTAAGTAGTAGGAAACATTGCGAATTCTATTCTATTAAATATAAAATCTTAAGTCTCCCCGTTCTATCCATTTTGGAGTCCGTGTGTTTGGTTCAAAATCACTTTCACAATTTAACTGGTAACTTTAAATGCCATCACCCTCAATGCCTAAAAACTATCAGCTACTTTTAGAATGAAAAGTTGCAAATTCATTCAAGTCCTGAAGATGGACAAGGAAAATTCTGCATTGGAGCTATTTTCACAACAATCCAAACGATAGACTTCATCTTTTCTTATACCTTTATATTGTTTTCGTATTTTTGTATCTCATGGAACAAGAAAAATCACTTTAGCGAGGGAACTTTTGGACGTCCTTCATGCACAATACAATACTTATACTTTTGTTTTCGAATTATTTCCATGACTTAGACTGCTATTAAAATGAAAATAATTCAAAGTAGGAAGAACCTTATAGGTAGTGAACGAACACAGTATGAGATTATGACGTCGAAAATGACAACGTATAAGCTACTAGAAAATATTCTTTGTTTTAAATTTAATTGATATAATTAAGACAGTATTTATATGTCTTACACGACAATACCGCTGGTTGACTGTAAGTAAACTAGCATTGTGATATTAGATTTTTCATGTGGGTAATGAAAATTCCACGTATACATTTCAAAATTCCCAGCATTCAAAATTTAAGAATGTCAAAGCTGTATTTTTAATAGGACAGAATAGCTTTGAATGAAGAACATATTTGTATGTATGAATGTATTTTGGGGTGACATTCACTGAGACCTAAAAGATATATTGTGCCCCTTACTTCTACTCAGTTTTTGAGAAGAGTCTCGGAAACTAGTAGTTCCTTTAGTCCTATTTCCCGGAGGAATTTTAGGATGTCTGCAGGCTTCAACTTAGGTAAATGTTCCTCTTCTATCCAGTAATTTCCTAGGTTCTAGGATTCTGGAGTGCTGTGCAGCTGGAAAGTATGGATGGATGGAGGTTTCTTCTTCGATTCCACAAAATTTGCATTCTTCTTCCTTCACTATTTTGAGAATTTTTCAGGTGCCCATTCAGGCGACAATGTCCCGTTAGGATTCCTGTTAAAACTCTTAGCGCAGTTTTACTTTGACTCATGCATTCATTTGATCTCAACAGGTTATAGTCACCCAGAAGAGACTTTGATTGTATAAGCCCTACTAGATCTTTCCAATGGTCAGATCTTCTGTTTTTCTCGGCTTTACTTATTTCTTCCAATATTACATTGGGGCTTACTCCGCAGAAGGGTTCAGGCCCCCAGAAAGGTATTTCGGTCCCCCTCTTTACTAGTTCATCTGCTATTTAATTTCCTTCTATTCCAGTGAGTCCTGGAATCCATAGTAAGGTGACTATATTGTTCTCGCCAGTTCATTGAGTTTGTCTAGGCATTCTCACACCATTTTGGAACTAATTACACAAGAGCTCAGTGCTTTAATGGCTGCTTGACTATCCGACATTATGATAATCCTTTGTCTTCTGTATCCTTTATCAATATTGAACTGGGCGCACTTTCTTATGGCGTGGATTTCCACTTGAAAGATACTTGGTCTTTTTCCCAAGCTTTCAGAGTGTTTGGTTCCTGGCCCGAACACTCCTATCCCAGTTCTTTATATTGCTTTTGAGCCCTCTGCGTACCATTAAATGGCATTCTTCCCAAGTCTGGTAATGGTATTTGGATCCCATTCCTTCTTGTTGCTTAATTCCGTAACGAATTTCTTTGAAAAGTTATACTTTTTCATCATACCGTCTTGTGGCATGTCCCGGGTTGTCTGATTTCTAAGTTGTAAGAAGGTGGTTTTTTTTAAGATTCCCTCTCTACTTCGTCTGTACCTTGTTCTTTCTGCAACGCTTTCCACCACCATATTATTATGTAGTGGGGTGAGGTTGAGAATCATTTCCATGGCAGCCGTTGGGCATGTTTTCATTGCTCCTGTAATGCATATACAGGCTAGTCTTTGAATTTTGGAGAGTTTTCTCTCGTCGTCAATAGGCTAGTTCTATACTACTCCACGCAATGGCTCCATAAGTGATGATTGGTCTCAATATGGCAGTGTACATCCAGCTTAGGATTTTTAAGTTACAACCCCAGTTTCTTCCTGCCAGATGTCTGCACACCATTTAAGCCATTTTTGCCTTGTATGTAATCTCCTTCTCGTGTTTATTCCACAGGAGTTTACTGTCTAGAGTTAAACCTAGATACTTGACTTCTAGTCTCCATTCAATCTCGTTCCCATCAAGCTTTATGGTTTTGAGGTTGAGTTTTCTTTTCTCAGTGAAGGCTATCAAGATAGTCTTAGTGGGGTTGATGCTAAGTCCCACTTGCCTTCACCAGCTACACCAGGGTGTCTTCGAATCTCTCCATGGCTGTTATGACAATATCCTCGGCATATCCTTGGCAGGATACTCCGAGATCCGTCAAACCACACAGGAGTTCGTCAACTGTCAGACTTCACATTAATGGGGATGCTACTCCTCCCTGTGGGCATCCTCTGGTAGTGCAGATGGAGACAATGTCTTTGCTCGTCTTCGTCTCTACTACTCTTGTGGTGAGCAGTTCCGACATCCATTTGGATGTTGTACTGTTTACACCCCTTCTGTTTAATGTTCTTTTGACAGCCTCATGTGGAGTATTGTCAAAAGCTCCTTCTATGTCCAAAAATGCACATACTACAGTTTCTTGGTTGTCTAGAGCACCTCGGATATCCTCCGTCAGTTGTACCAGTGCAGTCTCCGTAGATCTGCCTGCCTGGAAAGCATGCTGACATGGGTGGAGAGGTAGTCTCTCTAGGATTTCCGTTCTATTCACAAAAACAACATTAGGGAGCTGATTGGATTGCATGTTGTAGATTTGAACAAATTTGATGAAAAGCAGTCCATTGAAGAAGAGGCTTTAACTGAGAAGATTACCATCAACTTTGAAAACCTGGGTGATGGTTCATGGTTGACAAATGGAATGATCTGTTTTCCATGAAAATGTATATATCTATTGAAACAAAGGTTGATACCGGTCATTGTTCCATCTACGGGACTGATTCCCAAAACTCTACAAGACAGCCTCACCAAGCTAGGTCTTCACAAAAACTAATATATCGATCAGAAGGCTGCAATTTTGGATGCTTGCCATACTGTCCGTGAGTTTCTGAATATGTAACTACTGAGCCTAGTCCCATTGGCTTTCACATACTCTCGCGATAGGTAAACATTACCAGGAAGGGCTGAGCAAGTGAAAACTTGAGATAATAATGATAATATTTCAAATCACGAGGTGGACAAAAGCAGAACTGGAGGATATTCAAAAAACAACTCTTACCATGATGACCAAACACAAATATCACCAAACTACCTAAAATAGAGTGGGGGAGATCTCTAAAGAACATAGTTAGTCTATATTTTTCATATCCTTGGAGATTATTCGCAATTATCGGGGGAACGTAGAAAAGTCGCAGACAAAAACTAACAATGAAGATATTTTTAAAATGTGCTTATTGAGTCTTTTCTTTTGATACACCATATCATGAACTTTTTAAATCAGTTCATGACTTTATGTCCTCTGGGAAGAGCTGTATTCAATTTAATATGAAGCCACGTAGCATTTAACCAGCAGCCTTTCAAGACACGTCCAGCGATACCTAATTTGTCAATTTATAATAAGCAGTCTAGAAGTTATATTGGAATGTCTACTTCACCACTACTAATAAAGTTGAAAATGAGTAGTTTAGTGTTTGTCACAATATTAATATTGTGACTGTTAAATAAATGGAACTGTTCAACTTAAACTCAACTTCGTATGCCTTAATTGAATCCGATAATTACTAGCAGAGCACATTTACCTATTAGAAATTATATCAACTTCCAACTATTCAATCAACACAAGTCCTAATTGGTCCTTGAATAAGGATACACCCTATCAAAAATCGGTTGGTCTTAGTAGATTCGAAGATATTTGTTTTGAACTAAATATTATAAAGTGTATTTATGTTGCGGTAAATGTACACTTCTGGGTTCTGGGAAATGTACACTTTTACCGTAAATAAGTACATTTCCCAAAAAGCTTATTATATTTGAACTGAATACATATACATATGTACATTTCCCGGCAAATGTGTACTCTTGCCTTCATGTTTTAGTGAATGTATACTCTTACCTTCATGTTTCAAGGAAAGTTGGAATACAAAAAAATTGAAAATGTTGTTGCAGTAAAGGAATATCTATAGTAAATCTATTTATTTCTTTATTGTTTTTTTTTAAGTTTGACTTCGAACAAGAAATGTTGATCGCACTGCTTTGGTGATGAGTGCATTGTAATGCACACTAGGTTATTCAAGAAGGGGAAGGGAATATAATCATTGGATTAGTCGTTTCTCTTCTTGAATCACTTGATATGCGTGTTACAACGGATAGGATATTTTTCAAAAATGGGAAGGGTGAATGCATTAACTTTGTAACGCACATATTAAGTTGATCAAGAAGGGGAGGGGTGATTACAATGTTCATATTCCTTTCCCCTTCTTGAATAACTCAATGTTTATTACAAACTGTTGGATATCTTGAGGGGAAGGGTCAATCCAATGATTATATTCCCTTCCCCTTCTTGAATATATTGATGTTCATTACAAAGTATTGGATATCTTCCAAGAGGAAAGGAGAATATGATGATATTTTTTTTTTTTTTTTTTTTTTTTTTATTTAAGAAAAATAAAGCGCATCAACCCTTTGGGTTATTAGCGCTACTCCTGCCCCTTTTCTCACATTTACCAAAACGACATGGTCATTGTGAATTCAATGTACAATTCCCTTCTTTGAAATTGTTATATATCTACTTTTACAGTAGCATATTTCGTGAAAATATCATAAGTCCGTTCAACTTAAAAGTGTAATCCAATATCTGTCGTAGCATGTAGCCAGAGAAGTAGTTGTTGTTTCTTAGTGAACGGGCTGTGTTCTTTGAAAAGTATTTTTCGAAAACATTGTGAAGCGTGATAATAGTATTTAACTATTATATATTACATCTATTGATAAGAAGCTTCACATAAATATGACAATTTTTACAGTAAACTGTAATTAAGTAAATTATATTTATATTTTTTTGCATTTCGTATCTGGAATCCGTTTCTGTCTATATTACAAGATTATTGCTGGCGCATTTGTCAAGGTCAAATGTCTAGCAAGCTGAAGAAATTTACGTGATTGTTTTTATTGCAAACTCATCATAAATTTCACTGTTACTTTTTAGTTGCTTGCAAATTGCCCGAGGGTACCCTATAATTTTTGGAGGATCCTGTTTATTCTACCTTGTTTATTTCCGATGAAACTTTGTAAATGTAAAATTATACATAATAATATCTACTTTTATCTTATTCAATATAATATACAGTGCGTACATAAAGTAACGCATAAATTCATTCTTAGCTTAATAAGCAATAATATTAGAAATTTCCGAAACAGGTTAATTTTTGATTTTAATTCACTATTTTTCCAAATTATAGTCTAATATACTGGGTGAACTACCTCTGTGATGATGACTTTCTACTATTCCATCGGACTGTGGATGGAGAGGCGTAGTGCGTGTTTTCTTCTTCAACTCCTGCCATAATCCTGATTCAAAGCGTCCTTGATCAAAATGCAATTCCAGAGGGACTCCGAGTCTCGCAATTACGTTGGTTACAGTAGCTGCTGTAGTCGCTTCTTGATTAAGAAGAGGTACTATTTCGTGCTATTTGGAAATATAATCCATCACAACCATCAGCTATTTGTTTCCCATTTCTGTCAAAAGAAGTGGACCAAGAATATATATTGCAAGACTTTCAAAAGCCTCTCCTGTGTACACACTGTGTCACATTTCTTTCACTAATCTTCTACGTTCCATCCACAGTTGTTAACACAATTGGATCATTATTTGCCTAGAGGTTCCGTTCATTCATCGTCTTGGATGGGTGAACATTCTTTCATGAGGTGTAGAGTTAGTGGTTGTGCAAAGTAATGATTGGATGAACTGAAGAGCTTCAGGCAGTACTTGTTCACATTCGTCTGAAAATTATGAGACTGAAGAGCAAATCTAATCGTTTCCCATATAATACCATTATAGCGTTCGTATCTACTGGCCATTTCCACGGGGATTGTATAGAATAGTTCTGCTCGTAGCTACTCCTAGAAGTTCTAAGACTGAGCTAATTCCACGGGACATAAAAGAGGAACCATGATCAGTGTGTATATAAGAACGTGTATCTGATAGGAAGAATAGTTGTTTGAGATGCTTGATAACTTCAGAAAGAGTAGTACTAGAACAAGAAAATGGAAATGGGAATCAGGAGAATACGTATACAACCGTAAGCATGTAAGGTTTTCCCATAATAATAACAATAATATCAATAATTCAGCTAACATAATTTTTGAAAACTTGACAATACCGTATGTTAGGGGTTCATTAGAAAGAATTAAGAAAATTGGTGATCAATTCAATATTCGAACTAGCTTCAAATCTACCAATACGTTGAGATCTATACTAACAAAAACAAAACCAAAAAATGAAGAACAATCTTCAAAAAATTGCACATATCAGATATCTTGTGAATGCGACAAATTCTATTTAGGTGAAACATCTAGACCAGTGAAAGTCCGAATAAGTGGACATAAAAAATATATCAAAGATAGGGAGTCGTTTAAGTCAGGTATTTGTAAAAATGCTTGGGAAGAGGGGCATATAATTCAATGGAATTCGACAAAAATAATATTGAAAGAGCCCAATAATAAAAGACGAAAAATCATAGAAAGTGCTTTAATACAACTAAATGCAGATAAATGTGTAGCTAGTATTTCAGCCGACTGTAGTCAAAATATCTTCTGTATGTTCCTTGTGGTATATTATTCATTCTTTTTTCAATTTCTTGGAAAATTAAACCACAATATTTTTAAATTCTTTATTTCAACGTTTCGGTAGCGTTCCAGCTACCGTTGTCAAGAAAAAATAAGTAGAAATTAATTTTTATCCCTAACTGACAACAGAAATTAAAAAAAGAACGAATGTAGTCAAATTTGGTTACCAATGTTAGAAAGAGAAATTTCCAATAATCAATTACCTGCGTTATCAGATAGCATCATTTTTGTTTTTTATCCAGGTTTTCTTATGATTTATCATTGGAATAGTTGTTAATCGATACACACTTCATTACACAAAATCACCAAACTGAGTCATACATTTTGAAAACAAAAATAATTTTTGTTTCATTAGGGTAATTTTACATACCTACCCAGATACTAATCCTTCTGTTCTCTTGTGCAAGACGCTGCTGCATGTTGAGAAAACTAGCAGTTTTTTGGATATATCTTTGAATATATTCAACAAAGTGAAAATTTCATCTTCATACAGTTTTTTCTTACCTGCTTTTATATTATCACAAATATTATTTGTATCAAAACTAAATACGTGAGAACTATGAACTGAATACTATTTAATCTGAAAACTAATTCATTTGTAATAGACAAATTGATCAATGAATATCATAGTTTTTGTAGATAGTTATATTAAAAATGAATGGATGGGTACCAAAATAAATTACTGAGACCAAAAGTATTTATTAGAAAGTTATTTTCTCATATAAATATGAAAGCATAGGAATCTCAGATTATTGACGTAGAAATATATACAACAATTATTTATTCACATACTAAGTATAACCAAATCAATTTTTTTATTTATTAACAGCATATAGCTCACATACAGCATAGATTTTCTCTGATTCAGAAATCCTACAATGAACTAGCTAAGCCGCGATTGAGTTCATCTCGCATGGTGCTCTGTTGGAAAAACTTGGATGGAGCTAGTCAACGCACTGTAATATGTTATAGTAATTATTTGGAAATAGACTGCTGATTATCAAAAATAATTTAATAATAACCACACGTTAGTAATCCCATGTGCTTGTGGATTTTCCATTTTCATTTTTCCGCTTTAAGATAAGCCTGTTGCTATGCAACCACCTGACTTTTTATTAGTAGGCGCGTGCGAGTGTTTTTTCTCCTTACTTTGACTATTGACTGATTGAATGTCGACCTCTTTTCCTCACCAGACACCGCATAGCTTCTTTTTCTGTCAGAAAATATGACACATTAGCAAACCATAGGCGATGCGGTTCACTTTAAAGAGGTGCTGTACATCAAATTAATTGAGACTGCAAAGATGGTGTAAATTCCGTTGGAAATCGTGGCCGATCATTATGTCTGAATACTCCATCTAAATGCTTTTCTAATGATGTGCCATATATGATATATTCCCTATTCAAAAATATGGGGTTGGTGAAGTGGAAGGGAGAGGGTTGACAAATGACAGATGACTGTAAATGATATAAATTGATTTAATTTGTAACCTAAGACTGCCCCAGGCTAGAGCACTCCACCTCAGGGAGTGGTATTCGGCACCAATTAAACTATTTTATACACTATCACTGGGATGGGGTGTACAATTAATATTAAATTGGAGGCCACCAGCTTTTTAATCAAACGAAGCAATTAAAACAAGAAACAAAAGGTGGAGAGCTGGAAACACCTTGTAAGAAATTAAATTTACGTTGCAAAAAAAATGAATAAAATGAATCTACTTATTCCGGAACACGTTTATCCAATTCAATGATTATTGAATAATCAATACAAAAAGTGAAATAATAATTATTTATTGAATTATTTGAATTTCAACATAAATTGAATATCTCAAAAACCAAACGAAAAGAATACCAGTTGTAATTAGCAGGCCAAATCCAAATCTTACACACGCTATAGATAAGACGGAGGAACTTATCTTAGAGGGCTGAGGATGTTTGCAGCTCTTAGCGCGATGGCGGCAGTGGTGGTGATATCTTCGGCAGGCTGTGGACCTCGTGCACGGGACAGGAACGGAGTGGAATGGAACTTAACTTGCCTTGAGCTTGCCTTGAACTTGCCTAAACTTGCCGGCTGCAGAGCTGCGGAAAAAAAGAGAAAACAGGGATAAGGAACTAGAAAATAAACATTAGGGAGGAACGAATAAATAAAACAGATCAGGTAAAAAAAGGAGCTTATGCTATAGCGCATACAAAACCCGAACTCCACGTGTTAAAATACAACTTAACAGTGATCTGTTTTATTCTATTCGTTCTGTTCCCCAAATATACAAAAAAAAATGTAAATCAGCAAATAAGCGATAAATATAGATAAGCTGTAAGCACTAGAAAATAACCTAGGGAAAATACAATAATCAACTTACCAACCAGACAATAGAAAATTGTTCACCACAAATTAAAAATAAAATATAAATAACTGTTGCCTTCTGTGGCAGTTAGAGGAAAGAAAGAGTCCACTCGAAAATTGAAATTTCGAACATCGACAGACAAAAATGGAAGGGGAATTTGATAAAAATTAATGTTTTATTTCGGAGTGGCTAATGCGACAAGGAAACGGCATGATTAGAAATTTAGTAGAAATTTGGGAGGAAGTGACTAATGAGCCAAAAAATTCACTAAACGAAATAGTTTTTCAGACGAAAAACGTAACAGCTGAACAGCATGTTACATGTTGAAGTCTACATATTATTCTATGAATAGATGATAGAATTATGGAATAAAACAATTTAGTATGGATCTACATCAAGTAAAAGCCTCATCTATTCAGTTTTCATCAGTCAATTCAACATCGCTTCCTGACCAGCTGACAGAGATCAAAGTGTACCTGTCTATAACAATATCAGAAAATAAGGAACGGAAAACAAGTATGAGCAACAATTGATATTCTTCATCATAATTCAACACATATCGCTTCCCAACCAACTGACACAGACCAGTAGACAACTAGAATATCATTAAAGGCGGATTCATGCAATGTTCATTATTTTGTTCAGCGCTGTTTTTATCCAGCGCCATTTTGTCCGCCGCTGTTTTTGTTCGGCGCTATTTTGTTCAGCGCTGTTTTTATCCAGCGCTATTTTGTCGGCCGCTGTTTTAACCTAGCACTATTTTGACTGACGCTATTCTTCTACAGAGCCGGTTTGTGTGGTTGAGTTTAATTAAAATGGCTAGAGTTATGGTATTAACATTGAATTCTGTCACATTAAAATGTGTGGTTACATTGAAATTGAACTGAACAAGTTTCACTTATTTACTGATTATATCAGTAATTAACCATTATTCAGGTACTAGCGTGAAATGTATTCAGAAAGTGAATTTTTTCAAGACCGATGCAATATACCAAATTTCTGATACAAGATTTTTTTTTTAATTTGGAAGCTGCTATGCATCCGACAATACGTGTTGTAAAAATCACCGTGAAAATAGAGGGTGAAATTGAAGATAAGCAAATCACTCAAAATAATTTATATTTTGAGCAACTTATTATTGAAGATGAGCTCGAAATGTTAGTGCTGGAAATATCTTGAAATATTTGAAAGTGGAGAAAGGCCGTCTTGGATGGATTTTATGTCCAGCCATTTCGTTTAAATCTCCAATTCAAAAATTCATAAAAACGGGTTTCCAATCTATGTTCAGGTTTTCATAGTTTCAAAAATGGAAAAAAATTGAGTGTTGTTGCTGAAATATCGTTAATTAAATGATTGAATTTATTGTAGGTGAATGAGTTATTAACAAAATTAACAAAATCACGATTGAACCAAGAAAAAGTGGAAATATGAACACGTAAGTCATTTTACCAAACCTGAGGAATATGTGCACCCATGTAAGTATGTAGAAATTCTGAAGAAGCTCCCAATGATATTCATGAAATAAAAACTTTATAGGGTGCTCTAACTGAAAAGCCTGCATATTGGGATATTTCAAAAAAGAATACTTGAGGAAACATTGCTTCATTTTTTTACAGAATATTTTTCTCTGAAGTGTATAATACATTATTTCAAAACTATTAAGTTAGTAAGGAAGACAGCTATTATGAATAATATCAATGTTTTCGATGAATTACCATGAATATAATAGGGGGGAATAGATATAGTACTTCACATCTCTCGGCACTCGAAAGCAAGATAGGCAATTACCAAGCACTATGTAAATCACACCAATAATGACTGACTTACTATTTAGGCTATGGTCCGAAAGTAACTAACCGTAACCACGGTTAACCGCTTCGGTTGACAGATAAAACTGAAAAATCTAGTTGTATTCGGGACACAAAACCGGTAAAAGTACGAAACGGGAATATAACTTTAAATACATTCCCCAAAACGACACCGAGACAAACTTCTTCTTCTTCTTTTCCTCCTCCTCCTTCTTTTGTTTCTATGGGCTTAACTTTATCGAGTTATCTACCCAGTACTATTTATTACTTCTAAATAACTAGGAAGAAGCTGCACTTTCGTGCATTTGCCTCTGAGACACCACTTCTTCCTGTATCTTAAATACAATTATATAGTTCTGTTACAGTTTTTGAAAAATTTACACAAAAGCGAAGCACTACGCACTAAAGGTTCCATAAGCATGTCCTCTACACTTAAAAAAAAAGGTAGAACGTGTCGCGGGACACACGGTAGGAACTTTAGTTCCTTTTAAGCAAAAGTTATGTAATACCTCTGACGTTATAGATAAACAATTTGCATATTCTTTGGTGGTTGAGTAGTAAGCACACCAGACTCTCACGCGGTAGACCCGGGTTCGATTCCCCGCGAGGAATTTTTTTTTATTGTTAATTTTATTTTTAAATAATCATTCTGCTTGATATTAATAACGACAACAGGTAGACGTTTGGAATATTTAGCAGAATATTCATTATTATAGATAATGGTACGGTACCCTCCATGAGGGAGTCCGACTGGCAACATCTACTATAACAGCATCGTATATTTAAAAAAGGAAACCGTAGCATTATACAAATTGGACATTAGTTTACCATAAAATTAGTGGAAACATAAAATTGAATTGTTAAATTTTTAATTTGAAGTTATATTACAGTTTATAGAAATTTTTATTTACTAGATTTTTTCGTAAGTGGGTCGTAGAAAAAATATGCTGCTCGACTCGTGTGGATTGTCCATATCACACTTGAACGATTGAGCACTCCGTCTACGGCGTCGTGCCCTTTTACATTTAAAAACTACCTGCCAAATGTTAAATCAATTTATCCATCCATTTTAAAGTTATCGAATTGAAACATTCAAGTTTTCAAAATTTCAACACCCTTTAATTCGAAAAGTAGCTAGACCCCTTAATCGCGCAAAAAAAAATATGGAAATAATAGTAAAAATTTATCCGAACAAATTCAAGTAGATCACTAGCACTGCGAATACCAGCTTTGCATAGAATTTCAATATAGCATCGGTGGTTCAGTGGTTAGAATGCTCGCATTACACGCCCGGGTTCGAATCCGGCCAGGAGCATATTTATTATTATGAATCGCTGCTTCGTAAACGAGAGAGAGACTAAGAGGCACAAGCACGCAAAAGCAAGGCACATAACGAAGCACTGTAACATAACGTAGCGTAACGTAACGCGTAACGGTCAGATTTTTTGCGTCGCGACCCCTGGTCGCTCAAAGATAACCTGGCGTAAAGAACTAAAGTTCCAATAATTTTTTGAATATTTGAGTTGTTTTTAAACATGGACAATCAGGCTGCTTTCGTGTTTTACTTTTATCCGTATTATGATTCGTTTATAAGCTTCATTTTTCTCTTCGATCGTGGAATAATGTGGAATAATCAGCTAACAAAAATAATAAATAATAATAATGCATGTCGTGTGACAGCGATGACAGTCGAAACCAGAAGTAACCGGGATCCTGAAACTGGTTACTAGTTTGACAGTTTATTAACCATATTTCAGGAAACCGTGTTCCAGAACCAACCATATTTTCTGCAACCACTATTTTTTGGTTACTTTCGGGACGGTAAACCGCAAACCAGTTACTTTCAGACCATAGCCTTAATTGTCAAATAATTCAACATTCCACCTACTATGTGGGTACCGCTTGCTAGGAGAAGAGTATAATATGGAAAACTTCTTCAGTTCATCTGCACAAAAATTGATGGTTAATTACCAAAATTATTTGTTTTTAATACCTATACTGTATACCTAGTATTTATTGTTCATTTGGTAGCGCTGACAACCTGAAGGGTTGATGCGCTTTATTTTTGTAGATGGACAAAATAATAATTTGTGGAAAATATCAAATGAATAAAAAGGAGTAGTCACTACCATTTATCATGTGCATGCGTGATCATAAATACCAAATGGGCAAAAACGAGATCTAAATACGTTAATTCACTTCAAATGGAGAGTTTAATACCAGATGTATAGGTAATTAATCTTTTGTAATAATTAATTCTCAGCGCTGTTAGAACGAGTTCTCATAATTTTAGTACCATTATTCACGGTATCGTCAAGTTATGCTAGTAATATTTTTTAAATTGATCGTGTAAGAAGAAGAGATGTAAATTATGGATACTATCATATATAATTTTGTTGTTTTCTAGGGTTTCGTATGTCTGAATGTCTGGCGCGGTCGACTTTCCCTGAATCAATTGAGTTAAATATAATTATATGTAAACCATTCACATATACTTAATATGAATAAATCAGTTTTGGATCTCAAAAGCAGGCACGTGACAGAATTGCAAGTAACTGGTTCACATCGTTACCCGCCGCGGTCTAAAAAATAGGCCATGCTTCGAACTACGAACCGAAAAATTTCCGATAACAGCTCTAACAGATGTCTTTATTTCGGAAACCAAGCTATAGTACTTATACCGGTGCTACAAAGGTGAAAAGTGATCACACGGTGAAAAACCCACTTCACTAAAAATCACACGAACCAGGGCTGAGACTGAGGAAAAGAAAGACGATGACCTTGGATTCCTACAGCTTCCTCCAGCTTAATCATCTAAAAATACCTTTCTAAGAACTTCCGAAATACCCTCCTGCAAATCAAAACCTCCTTATTGATGGAAACTCCGGTTTCATCAAACCCTAACCTTCGTACCACGCCGAGGAAGCAAGGTCTCCTGCATTTTCTATTCATTCTTCTCGCTCCTCCCTGGCTTCTCTATGGAAAATCCATACCAAATCCAAATCGTCGGTTAACCGACGGAGCCTCACTTCTCCGTCCAAACCATCTACACCATCTTCAATCCCACTCCATACACTAAATTTACGGAAATACTCAAACTCTGCTCTCAAAAGGAACTTTTTATCCTTCTGAACAGAAACGAAATCCTAAGAGGACAAATTTCCCATCCAGGAGCCAATCCAAATTGCACCGCCATTCTCAAAAATTCTAAAGAACTTTTCTCTAAAATTCAATTCTCAAAATCCGGAATGCTATTGGAGACAAGAATGTAGCTCAACCATTAACCACTAATCTATTCCCAGGAACATTCCCTTCAAACTAAATTCTCCTAACTACTCTTCCGACATATAGAACGCAAAGAAAAATGGGTCCGGTGAACTATAGGGAAACCCGATTCTTTGACTGACCCAAAAGAATATTTCTTACAACGGAATTTATGACCTTTTCAAAGATCTCAATATCAAACCGTTGGATAATCAGGGTCGAACAGAACAATATAAAAAGTAATAAATAGCATGAAAACAATTTCACCAAAATGCTAATTATATTTTAAACTGGTCGAGAAGTATAAATGTCACTTTTAACATTTCGTTCTTCCAAAGAAATTTTATTTATTTTATTCAATACCTACGATCGCGCAAAAAATGGTAGATATGAGCATTTCGAACGTTAAGGGTAATACCGGTCTCCAGCAAAATTGGTTAGCAAATATTGCTGTCGACCGGTAAACAACCCTTACCGTTCTTGATAATTAATATACTATATACTTCGAAAAATGGAGAGATTTTTCAATTTTATTAATTGACATGAAAAGAAAAAAAGAAATTTTAATAAGATTGTCCAAACGAAGCAAGTCTAACGTACAAAAATTGCTTAAAATGACCTCCATTCTGCTCTATGCACTTTCTTGCCATTTTTGTAATATTGCGAACGTACCTTCTGATCACATCTGGATTATTTCTGATTTCTCAGCAGGCATTCTCTATTCTTCGAAAAAGTTCCGTTCTGCTATTGATCTCGGTAGCATGAACTTTTGATTTTAGATGTTTTATGAAGTGAATAGAGCAGAATGGAGGTCATTTTGAGCAATTGTTGTAGGTTAG
This sequence comes from Galerucella tenella, assembly GCA_910591685.1. NCBI lineage: Eukaryota > Metazoa > Arthropoda > Insecta > Coleoptera > Chrysomelidae > Galerucella > Galerucella tenella. Next base: position 42,519 of record CAJUYH010001688.1, read on the forward strand.
AGCTGCTTCGTTTGGACAATGCTGTTAGAATTTCTTGTTTTTTTTTCAGGTCAATTAAAAATATTAATAAAAATCTCTCCGTTGTTCAAGTATACATTTATTTCTCGTATTTCACTCTTGTTATTCTAAATGTAGAGGTGCATAGTTTCCAAATACACATACTTATACAGGGTGTTCGAAATATTCGAAACCTATTGAATGAGTATATTCCAAGTACGGCCCTGTAATCACATTTTGTAGTGGTCTTTACTCATAAACATACACACTCAATTGAATTTCTAGGATGCTCTTCTAGATGCATTGAGTAGATTTAATTTCAGGCTAAAAAATAGAAAAAACCTCTCCGATACCATTGTTAACCCCCAAAACGTGCATAAATTAAAACTTTGACGGTAAATTTTTGGTACTAAAATTGTCTGCGGAAAAGTTGAAAGGAGATAAGTAGATTCTATTTTCATACTATTTTCAATTACAAAGAGCAATTTAAAAAAATCTATATACAGGGTGTTGTTCTTAGGAAAGACGAGTTTTGAAATTTTTTGTTAAGCTGGGCCTTCATTATCTTTTTGGAGATGCTCCTGATTGAGTTCCTAGGTAATGAGTATTACGTGTACCAAATTTCAAAATAATATACAGGGTAACTCGGAAGTTATGAGGTTCCAAAGAAATGGGATTAATTTATAAAACACCCTGTATCTCGGTTATAAAGTGCAGAAGACACATTAAATATAGGTTTTTGGAAGCACCAAAGTGATCTCCATCTACAGTTAAATCTAGGCCCTTTCCCAATGAAACACCCTGTATTACTTTTTTTCTATTCCAGTATATCCCGTAATCCACAATAAGTGAAGTTGATACGAGCTGGAAATATTTATTTAGAGTTTCTTATCACTCTTATTCATCCTCTCTTTATGAATATCATTTTTCTTTCTGTTTTAGAATAATGTTTGATATTTAACTAGACATATTAATAATGAAGATTGATGAGTATTCCTCTTCAAAGTATTCGAGTGGGACTTTTCGCCTAGAAGTTACGTTCGGTATAAAAGTGCTAGAAAAATGCGAAAGAAACTTGCTCTTATACTGCATGTTTATTCTTTATTAGAAAATAAGTGAGGTATTTTAATGAACAAGTAAAAGGTGTTATTGATAATCCAACAGAAGAAAGTTCACAATCACTGCCTAATTTTCAGTTAACGGATTAATATATGCCAACACATAAGTATATTCGCACACAATAACCATGTGTTGCCATAAACAATCCTAATTGGTTTTCATGGTATACGTGAATTAACTACGAATATGTTAAATAGAGCCATAATTATTTTATTATTGTAAGAGCGTAAAATTTGTTTTTACATCTTGATTATTACAAGTATCGTTACTTATTTAATTAACGGTGGAAGTGAAGGCATTGCTTTGGTATTTATGGTTATATTCAGAAGAGAATTTTTCAAAATTCCGTAAACTATTGATGAATCTTCCATTATATCAATTTTGAACTAAAAAAATGTAGGAGCAACAATGGAAAAACGGTACAAGATGTTGAATAGGCTCAAGTGAATGTTTCAAATTGGTATTACATGGGAAAAAAGTTTAAGGCAAAAATTGTTAGTTGGAGAATTTGACATCGATGAAAATGATGTAACTGAAAATATATTCTTGTTAACGATTGGTAGATCATTAATAGTAAGGGAACAAGTTACGTCGCACCGTATTTTTCAAAATTAATATTGTTGTTCTGTTATTCCCATTCAAACAATTCTATTTTATAAATTTCTTATAATCCACATTTGAGATTTTAATGTCACTAGTATGAGCTATAGCTAGTCACATATTTTATCATTGAACAGCATAATAATGAGAGGGGTAGTAGAACGCATCCCTATAAAATGATACCAGCTCAGGATCTCATGGAAGACGATCTTGATAGGAGATTGTATTTTTGTAAATAAATGATGGCATTGCTAATAACAATGTGATCCAATTAAAAGATGCTTTGTTTTTTTATAAGGACATATTTACACGTCACGGTAATGTTGAATGTCAAAATCGCTTCTATTGGTATATTAAGAATGCTTACTGGATGAGAAATAAGGTTAGATTAGATTTGGAGTTGCACTTTGTCCTATGCCACTGCGACATTTGCAGATCTATTGTGGTTCTCATTATACGTATTCAAAGCTCGATATCTAACTTCATTCCTTCTATCAAACTCACAGTGTATGTGTTTCGCGGTTTCGTCTTCCTACCTTCTTACCATCATCCTTGTCGTTACTTTGAAATAGTAGGTCGTGTGACAGTTTAACCGAAGGGCTTTTGAGGAATAATTCAGCTTGCCTTCGTCCTGGGGTTTCATACTACCAGCGCAACGCCTAGTTGTTCAGTTAGGCATTAAGCAGTTCCACAAGAAGGTTCTGGCCCTATCATGACCTCCGTTGCTCCCTGCTTGGCTAATGGATGAGAGAAAAACATACGCAATATTCTCAAAAATTGAATTTTTGGACAGGAATTGCTGGAAATCATATCGTAGGTCCTTTTTTCATAGTTGACAACCTGGATAGAGATAAATATTTGGAACTGCTACAAAATAAGGTCAGGCTAACTTTGACAAACATATCCTGATCCAGCAAGCTCACAAGCTCCTGCCAATATTCTAGGGGTCATCATTGATTCACATCTAAGGTGGGACTCTCACATTGAATATATTATTAAAAAACTACAGATTATTTTATACAAATTCAAATACCTTAAAAACATATTACCAGCCCACCTCCTGAAAACACTATACCACGCACTAGTGGAAAGCCATATCCGCTATGGAATAATGAAATGGGGAGCTGCAGCGAGAACGTACATACACCTTCTAGAGATATGTCAGAAACGATTTCTAAAACTCATTTTTTCTAAAGATCGACAGTACAACTCTAATCAACTGTACCTAGAAACAAATATTATGGACATCAGACAATTATACTTCTTTTACACTCTTATAAAATATCACACCACAAAACAAACAGCATTACTAGCTAACCATCCATAAAATACAAGAAATCGAAATCATTACTAGCTAACCATCCATAAAATACAAGAAATCGAAATCAACACCTAGTTCCCTATATGATGAAAACAGTAACACAACGTTCCTTCAATTACTTGGCACCAAAATTTTATAATAGTTTACCTGAACGAATAAAAACATCTATATATCCACCTCAATTCAAAAATGCATTGAAAGTATTCAAGACAATTAAATCATCGCCTTTTTTATGCATATATGTGATCTGAACAAATCATGATCTTAATAGGTTTTTTTTTTTTTTTTTTTTTTTTTTTTTTCACAATGGTGAGGTTATTCTATTTGCAGCGGTGTGAAATATTTGAGGATTATCATAGATATGAAACTCACTTGAAACGCTCACTTGGAAAAAGTTATCCATAAGACCAGACTATCCTTGTGGACATGTCGCAAGATCTGTGGAGAATATTGGGGCTTGGGACCCAAACAAATCTATTGGATATATATGATGATCGTTAAACCAATAATCACATATAGAGCTATTGCCTGGTTGCCAAAAGCTTTATAGCGAACGGCCCAAGCAATGCTCTCTGGTTTGCAGAGACAGGCTTGTCTGGCAATTACTGGCGCTATCAGCTCCACACTGTCAGCAGCCATGCATGGAAATCCTTCTGGACCTACCTCATCTCCATATATTTTTGGAAAGAGAAGCTAGATGGACAGCATACAGAATTGCGCATATTTCTGAATGCACGAATCAGGCTTATACAGAACAAAGCAGAATGCTAGTGGACACTGAATGTTGCAGTATTCTGGGAATGACCGCTTACATAATACCATCAACAGGAAGCTACGACCTACCCCATACCGTCCTAATTCCAAATAGAGATGAATGGGTCCTCCCCGAGGATGCACTATTAAGAGCAGACAGCTGTTGGTACACAGACGACTCAAAAACACTTTTAGGTTCTGGTGCAGGTGTATACGGGCGCAGACCTAGGACAGACATTTCAACCTCTCCAGGATCCTATGCAACCGTATTTTAGGCGGAAATTTACGCCATGGTTTCATGTGTGGAGAGATTGGAGCAAGCCAATCTCAT
>CAJUYH010001689.1:3996-46608 GCA_910591685.1 Galerucella tenella
TATATATATATTTTTTAACTTATATAGAAGATGTATAATGGATCTTGTTTGATGATATTGCATAATGATTTTAGTTTTCTTTGAATATAATAATTTGTATTGTACCTAATCTTAGGAAAATCAATGTATTACTATATATTTTGTAAATTGGCTGAAAGACCTCGGTTGATGGCCTGTTGATGCTTTAGTGTCAATAAAGTATACTTCTCTCTCTAAGAATATAAAAAATATAAAAATTTCTTTTGTATGAATAGTTTTTGTTTTTTGTTTTATTTGCGCATGTTCTTCAACTGAATAAAACATAAAATATCTATATAGTGTTTATATTATTTCATGTAAAAATACCAGTTTTGTCCTGTAATAATTGCAGATTAATAAAAATGAGTATAAAATTGAATCAGCCAATTCAAAAACCTCATAGATCACACAATAAGAGTTTTTTTTAGGAATCAATAAAAGCTATTTCATGTACCAACAAAGGACTTTTTTACTCTAAATTTAGTACATATTTGAGTTGCAAAAAATTAAAATATTGAATAACCTACACAGTTTATAAATAATAATAATGAAAGAAACCTGAAAAACTGATCATGACTTTAGCAAGAAATAGGGTAAGTGGAACATAATTTAACATAGTAATCATTTTTTTTATTGCTTATTGAAAATTACACTTAAAAATTAATTTATTAAAATTTCACATGTATTAATTTGTCATGTTAGGTATAATATCTATAAGGTGCGTACCTAAACATATTCTCCATCATTCTTATCCGGATAATCTTAAACATTTGCAGTTGGCCAACTAAAAATGCTGTTACATAATGGCTTATGCTTTTCCAGAATACTATACCCGAACTTGCTTTTAAATCACCCAATTTATTTTTATTATTTAAAGTAAAAGGAATGTCTTTTGACTTACATGATTTATACCCAGAATACGCATATACCTTAAAGAAATGATTTAAAAAAAACATGCTGAAAAAATGTGACTTAAGAGGTTTTACTTATATATTAAATACTTTATTTTTTTGTTATTAAAAATAAATAAATAACACCACGAATTTCACAGTTTCATAATTCGCGCAAGGCGACGCGCGCATGGGTAACCAGTGACGTCATCAAACTCGGCTGACACTTTTCAGCTTTTAATCAATCCTATTCTCAATCTATCATCCTTGGGCTGATCCATCATCTAGAGTAAGTAAATAAACGATACTGAGTTAATCTTTAACTCTGGGAGTAAGTATGTGAACGCACCCTTAGCATGTCACCATTTCATTTCTGTTATCTGTCACTAGTTATGTCAGATGTCGGTGGAAAAATTAATTAGAAGAATAGAGATACAAATAACTAGAAATGCTACTAAAATCTAATCGAAAATGGACATACACAATTAAACGAAAATCAACAAAAATAAATATAACTGACATTTGACACAACCAGTGACAGAATTATGATAAAAACTTGCAAAAATCTTATGTTTTAAGGGGTGGACATTAACTGTCATTCTTGTCAGAAAAACCACTTTTTGTTGGCCACACTAACCTTAGACTGAATTGACTGTCAAATTTCAGGTTACCATTGGTAGTCCAGTGAGGTAACAAATAAATTGGTAGAGAATAAACTCATTTCTCTATGGGATGAGCACAGTTTATATTTCTCAGTAACTAGAATCTTCATTTCTGAATAAACTTCTTCAAGTACATATTCTAACTTACATTTATATAGACATTATTTTTCTTGAATGTTCGATTGTTTTCGCGAAAACCTTCAAAGATAAATGAGAAATCTATTGGGAGGTTTATTTATTGACAATATAATTCTGCTAAGCGCCATTAGAAAAAATTAATTTGTATTATCGATTATAGAAAATAGCATAAAAATTCACTCGGGTACCAAGAATGAAATATATTTTTGTTTGATGGTGCCATCTATCAGGAAGTTACCTCTCTAACAAATATGCAATCAAACATGCATTAGTGCCTGCTAAAATTGCATACCTTCTTGTTTTTAGTTGTGATACAGAGTGTCCAAATGAAATTATACTAGGTCAAGGTTATACAACATTGATTTTATTTAATAATTATGGAGAAATTCCATGTAGTAAGAGTTGGAACCTAGTCTTCATGATTGAAACTATTAATTTGTTATAATAGTTATTAAATTCACAAACCTATATTTTCAAATTCGATCGATAGCATGGTGGTAAATAGCTGGAAACTCCACAACAGTGTGAAACCAAAAACCGTTGCAGCATATCTAAGCACGTTACCAGCTGACGTACGTAATGTGTGACAGTATTGGATGAGACATTTTTTATCTATGGGATGAGATAGGTACCTGTTGATAGTGCCAGAAATAATCATGGGAGTGTTGCTTTTGTGAAAGTAACATAATTTATTTTTCCGCGCCTACCTCTATCCAAAGTATACATTTTCTGGCCTCATTGTAGGGAGCAAACTCGTACTTTTCCTTCCTAGAGTGGAAAAGTAAAAGTGACGTCATGGTATGTCATCAATGAAATAACTTAGGTATATAGTTGAAATAATACACTTCTTGGTGTGCGTCATCGAATGTGACGTATATCCGGGTTTTCGGCATGTCGTTTATTTTATTTGCTATTTTGACATAGGTATAGCTAACCTTAAATTTGATAAATAAAATCATCAGGATCGTATTAAGCCAAAGCCGAGAAGGCTATGAACTTAATAATTACCAGCTTCTTTTCCTAACTGAAAATACTTCAGAACTTTCGAAATGCTGATGTTTTTTCGTGTATCTAGGCATATTTTTGTATTATTTAGATAAATATAACAATAAGATTAATATTCACTTCTCATAAATAATATATGACCGTAAGTACACACCTGACAAGAACTGTCAGTGTGACAGTAGAAAAAGACGTAAGACACATTGCGCTACGAAAGTTACGCCTTCATAGTATTTTAATCTCGCGATTGATGGTTGCGCTGGCGCTGGCGCGTAATCTAAACATCAACCAATCAAATTTTTTTAAGTCAAAGATTAGGGTTAATGTTTGTAAAACATTCAAACGGTTCATTATATTGTGATATATTTATTAGGATTAATCACAGACCTGCCTTTTTTTCATTTCTTCCTACGTAATGTGATAGAAGGAGATTAACAATCGATGACGCACACCAAGAAGGGTAATATTTCAATTATAGATGGGCAGTTTGATGACGTTTTTGCTTTAAAAGTTCGGTTTGTTGAAGTCCAAAAAGCGCTAACGAAAACAATTCTGTTAAATTGCAAATCAGATGAAAGAAATGTAGCTGTTTGACTCAAAAAGAAGATCGAAAACTACAATTTTATTATGTTATAATTATACGGCATTGACGACCTATATAATATACTGTTATACTATATAATATTATATAAGTATAAAATTTAAAGAACACCCTATCTTTTGCAAAATGGTAGAAATCAGTAAATTGTTATTTTAATTTAACGATTTTTACATTAACAATTTGACTTCAATTCATAAATAAATACATCCGGTTTTCGAATTTAGGACAGAAATATTATAGGTATAGCCTATACAGAGATGGGCAAATGTGTGGAACCAAGTAAATATCTCTGGAATTATTAGAGATATCGAAATGAAATTTGGAAAGTGGATACTACAGTAGATTGCCTATTTTGTTTTCATAGTTTTCAACAATTTTGAACTTTGGGTTTCATCGGAAGTAATGTCGATTTTAAAATTTGCAATGGAATAGTTTGTGATGAAATATTTTATTTCGAATACAAAAATATCGGGTTCGATATTTTTCATTCCAATAGGCTACCGAGATATTAACAGAAAAGTAACTAAGGAACTAATGTTACTAGAGAATTTACAAACCGACTTGCCTATTGTCAAGAAGTAAACGGTGCTCAGTTTGAACATCTAATACATTAATTTTAGTTTGGTTAAGTTTCAATGTTTTGAAAATCACTTAGTTTCAGTTAATAATTATGCTTATTTCTTCAATGGATATTAGATTTTTCCTTTCCTTAGTTACTTTTCTGTTAATATCTCGGTAGGTATTGAAATAAAAAATATCGAACCCGATATTTTTGTATTTGTAATAAAATGTTTCATCAGAAACTAAAATAATATACAGGGTGTTCCATTGCCAATTTTAAAATCGACATTACTTCCGGTAAAACCGGAAGTTCAAAATTGTTAAAAAATATGAAAACAAATAGGCAATCTACTGTAGTATCCATCTTCCAAATTTCATTTTGATATCTCTAATAATTCTAGAGATATTTACTTGGTTCCACACATTTGCCCATCACTGTATATATGGTCCATTGATAGATTAACAGAGTTATTTGAGAGTGGCGGAGAAATCATAGGTACAATATGGGAGTAAAATGCCTTTTCCTCCATTTCCGCCTGGGAAATTGTGACATATTCCTTGATAGGATTACTGGGAAGGCTATCCCTTGCTTTAGCCCTACTATACCGGCTCCTACGCCGTCTAACGTCTTTGACCCATATTTTGGTATACTGTGTCATTGTTGAGTAATCATACAAATTATGGGCACTTAAAATATATTTAACTTAAACAAACTTTGCAGAATTTTTACATTCAAATTTATAACTAATATTATCTGGGTTTACAAAGATATGTTAAACACATGACCCTTTTATGAATACTGTCTTTTCCTTTTTTTTGTATATCGGTTATCGGTTCAAGGAATTTTGGCACTTTGAAAGGGACAGGAACCACAGTGGCCCAGACCACAGTCGACCAAACAAATAAATGCATTTCACGCCTTAACATGCCCCCGGCCTTGAAGTGTCTAATTTCAACACGCAAAAAAAATAAAAAAAAAATAACATATATATAGTAATACTAAATTTAAATGTCTTGTTCAGGCAATGGATAGATTTTTGTAAAGTCTCGAGTGATTGTTCCGTTTGAAGTGTAGAGTTCAAAAACACGAGTTACACCATCAGTACCTGGGAATGTCTTTGTCACTCGGCCTAACATCCAATTTAAGGGAGGCAGCTTATTGTCCTTAATTATCACTAGACTACCAACTTTCACACAACCACGAGTAATCTTCCACTTGGTTCGTTGTTGAAGCTCAGAAATAAACTCCTTGTGCCATCGTTTCCACCAATGTTGTCTCAGCTGCTCCAGTCTTTGATATCTACCCAAGCGATTCTCTTGGAGATGGGATAGCTCGGCTTCCAGTACCGAGCTCATTGTTCTTCCAACGAGAAAATGTGAGGGGGTTAAAGGGACAAGATCTAAGGGATCATTAGATAAAGGTGACAGTGGACGCGAATTTAGGATAGCTTCTATTTGGCAAAGTAAAGTAATGAATTCTTCACTAGTGCAATGGGAATTACCCAAGATGCGCCTTAAATGATGCTTCACCGCCTTGACCCCGGCTTCCCAGAGCCCACCAAAATGTGGTGAATACGCCGGGCTAAAATGCCAACGTATTCCTTCATTATTCACAAAATCATTGAGCGCTCTTTCGTTTTTATCAAAAAATTGTTTAACTTCATTCAACTGTCGATTTGCGCATACGAAATTTGAGCCATTATCTGAAAACAATTGGGTAGGTTTACCCCTACGACTAATGAACGTTTCAATGCTAACAAAAATGTATCGGTTGAAAGATCACTTACTAACTCTAAATGCATTGCCTTAGTGGCAAAGCAGACAAATAAACAAACGTAACTCTTTATGAGCTTAGCACCGCGCCCTCTTTTGTTTAGAACTTGAAATGGACCTGCATAATCAATACCAGTGATTAAAAATGGAAAACCAGCGATAAATCTCTCCTTAGGAAGATTTCCCATCATAGGCTGAAAATGTTTCGATCTGAATCGGTAGCATTTAACACACTGATGAACTACCGCTTTCGCGAGATCTCTACCGGATATCACCCAAAACCTTTCTCTAGTTGCAAATAAAGTTTGCTGAGGTCCAGCATGCATCAATCGAACATGTTCCGCTTTCATTATTAATTTAGTTAAACGGTGTTTTGGTGACAAAATCATTGGATGCCTTTTATCATAGGAAAATTCTGAATTTTTCAAACGGCCCCCTACTCTTAAATTTCCGAATTCGTCCATAAACGGTGTTAAATTCAAAATATTACTCTTTCTATCTAATTCACCCTTAGCAACTAACATCACGTATTCATCAGGAAAAGAATTGCTTTGCGCTATTTTTAATAAAATCTTAAATGCGTTGTCTAACTCTTTCGACGTCAAAACTCCGAATAATCTATTCGCTTTATTACTTAAACAATTATTTTTAAAACGTAAAATAAATGCCATACATCTAATCATTCTGGACAAATTAGAAAATCTGTCATAAGGAAAACTTAAATTATTCTGACGAGCCATCAAAGAAACCGACTTCAGTTCAGGCAACTCAACCGCCTCACCTGTACTTATTTTTTCACGATTTGTCCAATGGCTTTCATCCTTTATTAACCAGTCAGGACCGTGCCACCAAAATTTGAGACTTATTATATCCTGGGGGTTAACTCCTCTGCTGAGTAAGTCAGCCGGGTTTTCAGATGAAGGCACATACTGCCAGTTTGACACTTCGGTAAGTTCTTGAATTTCGGCCACTCTGTTTCTAACAAAAGGCTTTAACAAATTAGTCGATGTATTAATCCAACCTAATATGATTTGTGAATCGGTCCAAAAGAAAACTTTGTCAAAATTTACAGTCAATGATGTGCGCACTTTATTTACCAGTTTAGACAATACATGAGCAGCACATAACTCCAATCTAGGTATTGTTAATGATTTCAAAGGTGCAACTTTAGCCTTTGAGCACAAAAGATGACTTATTATTTCCCCATTGTACGATATAGACCGGATATAGACGCATGCGCCATATGCGGTCTCACTTGCATCCGAAAATGCATGCAACTCAGTTCGTAGTGGATTTGTACTAACAGCATGTCGCGAAATTTTCAAATTGTTTAAAAATACAAGCTGATTCATAAATTGAATCCACAAAATTTGCAAATTCTTTGGTACAACTGTGTCCCACATTAAATTTTCTTGCCAAAGCCTTTGCAATAATACCTTAGCTAGAATCACACAAGGAGAGAGGAGTCCAAGCGGGTCATACAATCTCGAAATGGAGGACAAAATTACACGTTTAGTTATGTACCTTTCTTGAGCAACATGTATCTTATAAGTCAAAATATCCGAATTGCTAGACCAGACCAGCCCAAGAGTTTTAGATACGTCATCATTGTCAAACGATAACTCTTCGGATTGGTCTGCGCTATGTAAATGTTTCAAGTTCTCAAATACCTCTGGCTCATTCGTTCGCCATTTTCGTAAAGGAAAACACCCCGATTTAAGTTCTTTTTCTACGCAACTACCCTTTGCCAATTCGATATCATCAAAGCCTGTAAGTAAGTCATCAACATAGAAATCGCGTGCTATGATCTCCGAAATTTCCGGTTTGCTGCTTTGACAATCCTTTGATAGCTGCACTAAACAACGAGTCGCTAAAAACGGTGAACTAGTCATTCCAAATGTAACGGTGAGCAATTCAAAAGCCGCCAACTCTTCATTGGAGTTATTCCTCCAAAGTATATTTTGTAAATTACATTGATCCGGTGACACCATTATTTGGCGATACATTTTTTCTATGTCTGCCGTGACAACGTACCGATGTTGTCGAAATCGCAACAGGATAGATAATAAATCCTCTTGTACCACAGGTCCTTTCATCTGCAAATCATTTAATGATGTTCCATTAGAGGTTTGAGCCGAGGCGTCAAATACCACGCGTAGCTTCGTACTTGTACTATGTTCCTTGAAGACCCCATGATGAGGCAAATAGTTAACGGATTCATTGCACAACGTACTTCGTTTCATGTGACCTAATTCCTCGTACTGTTTTAGAAAATCTACATACCGACTTTTAAATGCTTCGTTTCCTTTTAGCTTACGTTCAATCGCGAAAAACCTTTTTTTTGCCTGTTCCAACGAAAACCCCAAACTACTTGGTTTTTCTTTTAGTGGAATAGAGACCTGAAAACGACCACTCGGCAGTCGTTTAGTGTTTTCCATGAAATGGGCCTCACATTGTATTTCTTCTGCAGACCATTTACCCTTAGTGGGAACCTGTTCGACTTCAAAAAACTTGGCCAATTGATCTTGCACCTCGATATTCTCCATATTCTTACTAAACGTGCAATACGTTTTGTTATAATTCTTTATACCACTGATATTTCTCAATACTATCCACCCAAACAGTGTCTCTTGCACTATGGGCTTACTCACACCTAAGCTATATTGCCCGCTACTCAATATGTTCCAAAAAAAGATCCGCGCCGATCAAAACGTCTACGGGACCCGGTTTATAAAAATGTTCGTCAGCTAATTTCACATTGGGTATGGGTAAAAACTTTAGATCAATAGGTGCAATTGGCAAGTCTCCCGTAATTTCAGGTACCACAAAACACGCTAATCTACTTTTAAAATTACTATATTGAGATGAAATATCAAGTGTACATTTATGCTTTACTGATGATACCGAATTGTTTATACCTGCTACCATCATTTCAACCCTTTGCTTGTCTAGCTGAAGTTTGTCACAGAGAGCCTTTGTCGCATATGACGACTGCGATCCCGAATCAAGAACTGCGCGTACCGGGAATTCAATACCGTTTTTACTTAAAACTGTAATAACCGCAGTTGACAGCAAAGTTTGATTATAATTAATAGAACTACAACAAGTTGTTGCTCCCACCCCCGTATGATTTACTTCGGATGTAGAGGAGTCATTTGTACCACTTGTCTCATTATTGTGAAGCAGAGTATTGTGCCTTTTAGACTTACATATTTTACAAGAACCGAATAGCTTACAACTTTTCATAAAATGTCCTGTTCGAAGACATTTTGTACATAATTTGAGATTTCTTGCTTGTTCGCATCGTTTTACTACAGGCAAACTCTGAAATTTAGCACACTCATAAACTAAATGTTCTCCTGAACAAACTGCACATTTCTTAGAATATTCCCTTTGTCCCTGACCCTCAGTAGCCGCAAACAAACTTCTACCTTTAATCTTTTGATTCGATAAATGACCCTTTTCAAATTTATTAAGTTCTAAGCGCTCTAATAAATCCGCCCTGTTTTTCAAAAAGTTGAACATGTCTTCTAATGAAGGAACATCTTTATTAAACTTATACTCCTCCCACTTGGCAACTGAGCCGTCATCTAAACTTTTGGTTATCAACAAGTATATCCCAATGATTAGTGTGCAACTCAAGCGATTCAAGTGCCCTCAAGTGTTTCTTAACTGTATCAATAAGCTTGCGCAAATTTGCTGCCGACACAGTGTTGCGATCTAATTTTCCAAAATTAAATAGCGCCTCAACGTGATTGTGAACTAATAGTTTTTTATTTTCATAACGTTTGCACACTAAGTCCCAAGCTGTCTTATAATTATTTGCCGAGAACTCCAACGATTTTATAATTTGCGCCGCATTTCCTTCGAGCGACGCCCTCAAATAATGAAACTTTTGAATATCATTGATGTCAGCATTTTCATTTATTAGTGAGGTAAATAAATCCCGAAACTCTAACCAACCTTCGTGTGTACCACTGAAAGTAGGCAATTTGATATCAGGTAACTTTATTCTACCAGTCGAAAAATATGCCTTATTACTAGTATTACTAATACCTGAACCTGAGTTTGCAACAGATCCCTCAACCGAAACATGTGACATATTATCCCCGGAATCATTAATTCCTAGTTTGTCAATTAACAATTTAGCCTTTGCCATAATGTCATAAAAATTGTTTTCAAATAAACTTCTCTCAATTAATTGTTGCGCTTCGTCAGTTTCCGCGATCAACAACTCTATTTGAATTTGTATAAGTTCAAATGTGTCTTCTAACAAATTTTGTAATTTTAAATATCTATCTTTCAACTGAATTTTTTCAAAATCTTGAATTTCATTTCCAGTTGTATGATCAGCCTGGATTTTTAGCATAAAATTAGTGAAATTTGTTAATCTAGCTTTAATAGAACCTCGTCGTTTTACGAGTTCCTTAATTTCGTTTTCAGACATTTTATTTTAAACTACGTTACCTATTGGCCAAATTAAACGAAATAAGCGATTAATTATTATTTTATCAAATTAAAATTCACTCTAGCCAGATGGCCAAAACTTATATCAAGTTTACAATTCACCTTCAATTTGCCAAATAAAAAAACAGTAAAACGGATACTAATAGGATATTTGCGCAAATGATAAAAAGAAAATGGATAATGGAACGAACTCACAGTATTCTAGATGTCCAGCGCTGTCCAATACAGAACCATATAAACGAGTCTTGCACTCTTGTAGTGGTCCACTGCATTCGCTGACAAAATCACTGGTTTTCACTTCCAACAGGTGTACCAATTTTCACTGGCTTTTCTCATGCGGTATCGAAGGACCAAAATGTTGAGTAATCATACAAATTATGGGCACTTAAAATATATTTAACTTCAACAAACTTTGCAGAATTTTTACATTCAAATTTATAACTAATATTATCTGGGTTTACAAAGAGATGTTAAACACATGACCCTTTTATGAATACTGTCTTTTCCTTTTTTTTGTATATCGGTTATCGGTTCAAGGAATTTTGGCACTTTGAAAGGGACAGGAACCACAGTGGCCCAGACCACAGTCGACCAAACAAATAAATGCATTTCACGCCTTAACAGTCATGTATACCAAAAAACATCCGCGTATATGGGTACACCTTTTTTCCAGTCTTCCCTGTTTGGTACAGTTACTTTGAACTTATTATCGAAGCTACATCTCGTAGCTTTTTTATTACCTTGGCCAGTAATGGGTTAAATGCTTAATAATGTAGCAGTTGGATGTATTTTTAACAATTATATACTTATGTTATGTGGAAAAATATGGAAAAAATGCTTCAATTGATATTGTATTGTGTGCTTATTTTAAATATTTCACATAATGAAAGATGTTAAATTGTTAAATATTGTACGCGTATCCTGTATCCTGAAAGTTGAAATATTCAAAAAGCCTTCGTCTGAAGTGATAGTTCATATCTGTAGCCAAGGTAGACGCTAGTGGTTATGCCACAGTACGCTACACGTTTAACAGCTCTCTTATTGTTTATTTCTCTATGGCGTATTACTAACCTAATTCATTCATAAAAAGTAGGTACCTAATGTAAAGTAACTGTACTTAAATAATTTTGAAATTGTTGTTCCGTTATGACTTACACAGAGGAATACTTAAAAAATAAGCTATTAAAAGAACTCGACGCCTCTTATGTGGTGAGTAAAATTTTAATTTTAAAACTGTCAAATGTTAGATTATTCCCTACCTAACCTCATTATTGATTTCTCCGATAAACATTATGATGCCACATCATTCCAAAATTTAAAATGATATTAAGAAACGGTGGAATGGTATTAAAGTACAAATGAAAAATAATTATGAATAAAAAATAATTATATCCGAACAAACATGTGAAAACTGGAGCATTAATAAATCAATCATCGTTTACGTATTAGTAAAGCCGTCCAAAGTTTATAAAAAAGAGTTAAAATGTACTTTAGGATAACCTCTGAAACTTGGTTAGTGGTGTTTGGAACTTTTTTCTCAATTTTGTTGAGAGCTTGTACAAATTTACATTCATATTCTGGAGAAGCTGCAGCTCCTATGTATGGAGATTATGAAGCACAACGACATTGGATGGAAGTTACAACACATTTACCTATTAATCAGTGGTATCATAATAGTAGTGACAATGATTTGAATTACTGGGGATTAGATTATCCCCCATTAACAGCATATCATATGTACATATGTGGAAAAATAGCTGAGTATTTAAATGAGAATTTTACAAAATTACATGACTCAAGAGGATATGAAAGTGATTCTCATAAATTGTTCATGAGATATACAGTGATGATATGTGATGTAGCCTTGTACATACCAGCCTTAATAATATATTATCAAACATGTATTAAAACAGAAGAGAACTATGAATTTGGAGCAAAGAAAAAGAAAGGGAAGAACCAGAAAAAACTTGATATAAAACACATGAGTAGTTCCTTTTGCACTATCTTAGGCTTATTATATCCAGGTATCATCCTCATTGATCATGGACATTTTCAGTACAATTCTGTTTCTTTAGGTTTTACAATCTTGGCAATAACATTTTTATTAAAAAAATGTGATATTTTATCTTCAATTTCATTTTGTCTAGCTTTAAATTATAAACAAATGGAACTTTATCATTCATTACCATTTTTCTTGTATTTATTGAGTACTTGTGTGCCTAAGCCTGGACAAAAAACATTTTGGGGCTTTTTAAGATTGTTTAAAATTGGTGCAGTTGTGATAATTACTTTTACTATTATTTGGTTTCCTTTTTTGTTCAATTTAGATGATTTACTACAAATGTTACATAGACAATTCCCATTATCAAGGGGTGTTTTTGAAGACAAGGTTTCTAATGTGTGGTGTGCCTTAAATGTGCTATTTAAATTTAAAACTAGGTTTGATAATTTTCATATGATGAGGATTTGTCTGTTTACAACATTTTATGCTCTCCTACCAAGCTCTGTAGATTTATTTCTCAGACCAAATTTAAACAAGTTTGTCTTGAGTTTGATTAATTCATCTTTAGCCTTTTTCTTGTTTAGTTTTCAGGTACATGAAAAAAGCATTTTACTTGTGGCTATGCCTATATTACTGTACTTTCCTTATGATCCGTTTGTATGTTTTTGGTTTCTTTGTGTGTCAGTTTTCAGTATGACTCCTTTATTGTTAAAAGACAATTTAGAAATAGCCATAATTGCATTAATGTTGTTTTATTGTGTTACTTTTAGAGTTTCTATTGAGCACAATTATAGAAATATGTTGAATAATCAGGATGGTTTAAAGGAGTACTATAGAAGTCTTCTTTATTCCCTGTTAGATATAGAGTATAAAAAAGCAACAAATTTGGGCATAATGAAAGCATCATTGCATCAAATTATTAAAAATGCAGGTGCTTTGAAGATATTAATTTTTCATTGTATTATGTTGGTTTCATTAATTGGTTGTTTAATTTTGTTCATTATTACTTTGTTGTTTGAGCCCCTTATAAGATATCCTGATTTATTTCCTCTTTTAATATCAATTTACTCATGTGTACACTTTGTAGGATTTTTTGTTTATTTTAATATTAAGCAACTTAAAATACCCCAACAGTTTGAAGATATTCGAATTGAACGAGTAAAACAATCATAGATGTTTGAATAATTTTTATGGAAGAATTTTTCACTAGCTTACTCAAGTTTCAACAACTAAGTTTATCAATGAAACCTTTTACCATCTAATGGTGTAGTGTATGGTATACTTATTTATGTATGAATTTCTTGCATTCTCATCTATTTTGTACCAATTCTGCTGCTTCTTTCTAGTTCAGTTCTGTCTGTCCCCAACAATCAAGCTGTCCCTCTTCAATAAATTCCATTGTCTCCTTCTATTAGCCCTGTGTTTGTAGTGAATAATTGTGTTTGGTGTCATAGATTTTTGTTAATAACTATATTACCATTCAGTCATCTGTTTGTAGGTACTTTCCATAGTTTCTGTCTTGAGACTATATCAAAAGTTTTCTCAAGATCCAACAATTCAGTAAAAATTTTCCATTTTTCTTTAAGGACTTCTTCCATTTCTGAATTTGCTCTGCACCTCTTTCAGTATCCCCTCAAAATTCAAATGATTTGTTTTTCCATTTTCTAAGGCTGTACTTAATGTGATATCTGGGTTGTTCTTATGGTCTCCCTTTTACAATATGTTTTCCCTTCCCCATGTCGTTTGTATGAATGCAGCAGAGTATTTCTTCCTTTTTGGTCCATGTTTTTTACGGTTTATCCTGCAGTTTTGCCTGGCACAAGTGCTTTCCCATTTTTTAGTTTCTCAATTACTGTTTCTAATTCTTCTTTATCTATTGTTTTGTTAACATAGCCCTCTACCCCTTTATCATCCTCCATGTGTTCTTCCAATACTGGCAGATTGCTAAGTAGATTAAATACCTTGCATATTTTGCTGCTCTTTTAATAACCTGTTTGGTAGAATAAATTTTGATACCTCTTGCAATCTTTTTACATTTTTTCTTGAAATTCTTCCCGCCTGTCATTTTTAGACGCTGTCAGTGATACTTTTCTCCTCTTCCTTTATTTTTTGTAACTTTTCTTGAAAGCAACTCCTTGTCTATTCCTTTATTTTGAATTTCCATTTTTTGATCGTACCTTTTGCAGTGTCTATCTCTTAATTTACATGATTTAATTATGTTACTTTGAATTTTCTGCTGTTGGATAGCCTGCTTTTGACTTTGATTTAATGTTTTTTTTAAACTTCATAACCAAAATATTATCACTTCCAATTTTCGGCCCTCTTCAAACATTTGTGTCCATTATTTTTTTTATATATTTGCTTTCTATTACTATGTAATTTTTTATTGATTTTTCATTTCTGCTTTCACCTTCTCTTGTGTATTTATGTATGTCTTTGTGTTCAAAGGACTTAATTATGATCAAATCGAAGCAGGAGCCCAGAATTCTTCTTTCAATGTTGTTTCTAGTTACCTACTTCTCCATGTATTCTAATTATTGTTTTGTATTTGACATATTGTTTACCTACTCTGCTACTATATATTATTTCCTTCACTTTTTCTGTTGCATTTGGAAGATCATAACAAATTTTTTGTTTGTAATTTTGTTGTCCTCATTTGGACCATATACAAAGACTTTCTAAATACACATAAGATATTATAAATTAGTAGTTTAAACAGTGCTCAGTATCAAATGTCTCCAATAATTCAGTATCAAATGTCTCCAATAATTCTATAATTATTCTTAACTTATTTATGTGAAACCAAAGAATACACTAACAGACAAGAAGCGAAACTTTGGAAAAAAGCGAATCTGCGGAAGCCATCTTTTAAATTAGTTGTTATATGTTTTATGATCACATGTAAATCTCTTTTTAAGGTCTTTACAAACAAAAATTAGATTAAAGTTTGCTTGTGGGTTGAAATTATGTTTGTAAATCATTTATTTCACGTGTATATTTGTCAGGAAAAGCTACTGATGGAAAAATACCTCTATAAGACATTTGATAAAACACAACTAAATTGCTTTTTCTCACTGTGGTTCCAGTGAAGCTGTAACTATTTATTATGATTCTCAGTGTATGTCAGAGTTAGCTGTAACCTTCAAGGTTTTTTTTGTCTCTTCAACAACAAAGGATTTTCACCGGGCTTCACTTCTTGTTGTTGTGTGTATTATTTGGTAAAACTGATATTGTTGCTCATAATAGCTGTAATATTTGTAGAAGTATTTGTTTTGTGAATTAATTAAACTGTTTTCATTACATTTATTTGTTATTGAAATGTGAATTAGTTGGTATCTATCTAAGAAGAAGTCCCCCAGCCATGTATCATCTTTTAATATAACAAGTTAAAAACGAGTTCTTGACTTCAAAATAATTGTAACCAACGTATTTCTCAAGTTTTAGTACAAAATTCAATTAGGTTAAAATAGTCGATAATAAAAAACGCAAAGGAGGCTATAAATAAAAAAGCTCTTAAATTTATTATCTTTTTGCTTACACCGAAATTAGATCTTCGGAAAAGTATATACATGACGAACCGAGCAGAGGTTTATAGTGAAATGGTAAAAGTTTTGAAATTTTTGTTACTCAAGTAGCTTGTATATTGATAAAGGCTACATTTTAAAATAATTTCAACATATACAGGATGTATCAATAAAGTATGGCATATCAGTTTTATTTTTTCTCATGGAATACCCTGTATTTTATTTAATCTTTTCATAGTGTCTGTAATGGGGATTTGTTATACCTAAACACAGAGTTGATCGTCACTCGGTGGAAGAAAATGTTATATAACATACTACTTCTTAAGTCAATGTGAAGCTATGAGAAACACGAGCGTATAGCCCTAGCCGGTCACATAGCATGGCTCCCGAAGATGAACGATAGGCGCCAACGTTGTCAAATTTAGTAGTAACATAACAATATTGAAGTAAATATGTAAATATCAGAAAATAAGAAATAAAAAACAAAAAAAAAAACAAGAAAACTCAGGCCCAAACCCGGTTGATCAAAGTGTAACTATGTATAAAAATATCAGAAAATAAATAAAAAACAAAAAACCCAGGTCCTAACCGGGTTTCGAACCTACGACCTCTGGGTTGTAGCTCAGTATCCTACCAACTGGGCTAATCTGCTTACATTCAATCACATCGAATAGAAGGTTAAAGGGTGCTTGGACGCATGCGCACCTCAACTACTAAATTTGGGGAGTGCCGAGGTTCAATAAATTAAATTTGACAACGTTGGTGCCGAGTCGAGTAAATAAGCTTTCGTTCATGGGCCAAGCTATGTGACCGGCTAGACGCTAATATGAGGAACAAGCAAGGGTGTCAGATATATTTTTTAACACTGCCAAGCTCACTAAATAAATGTTTTTCCACTACCTACTACCTACTAGCTGTGAAGTTGACAATTATTGCTTCTTCTAGCCAACTGAGAAGTTGAATTTCTCTATTAGTCATCATTTTCTATCATTAACCTAGGATAATAATAGACAAATTCAAATTTTTCGAGAATTCGGGGATAGTAGTTCAACAAAAACTTGTGCAACATAAGTTTGTATACCCAGGAGATTGTCTTTAACATATTTGCTGCTTGAAATTATCTATCAAGATGAAATTATTTGAATAAAAATGCCATTAGCTTAAAATTCGCGCTCAATCAAAAATGACTGATGACATAACGAATACGTTCATAATATATCGAAAACTGACAGTGTTTTTGTCAGTCAGACGAGGGAGTAAACGCTTCTCGTGGTGCGTTTGTGATTTATTTTTAGTTTTTGTCGTAAATTTGGCTAGTAGTGGAAGAAAATTGTATATACACCATGGTGTTACAGACATTTATAAACCTCGCACATTATTCAGCTTGGTCAATAATAATAGTTTTCACCTCCTTGGTGTATAATATACTATTTCCATATGGTGAGTGCGTGATGTTATTAGAAAAAAAAATTATTAGTTAGCATTAGAGTATGACGTTTAAAATTCTTGAAGAAAATAATGATGTGAAAGTAGGGTTGTGAGAAAATTTTTCCGGCAATGTCACGTCACGGTCATAATGAAAATGACAGCCACGTCAGATATTTTTATGACACCATTGTCATTTATTTTTTATCAATTTTGATTTAAAAACATATCTGACCGTCATTTAAATATATGACAGTATAGCTGACCGTCATTAAACTATATTACAGTCATATATTCAAATAAATCTGTTTTGGAGTTGCATGATATGGCTTTACTTATAATATTTATATAAATATAATATCCTACATTTAAGGTAAAGCAATTAAAATAATGATAAATGACCATAAATGACGTATAATTGACAAAAATGACGTATAAATGACTCGTCACGAGTCACGTAAATAAATGTCCGTCATTTTACATTCCTATGTGAAAGTGTGTTCTTTGCAATCGCATCTGGTTTCATCTTGGTTTAAACTTTTGATTAGTTCGAGTTTAAGCTGTACGCATTTTATTCACCTGCTGAATGTAAAAAAGATGGAGATTCATGGAGGTGACTTTTCTGAGGAGTTTACGAGAAAAAAAGAAACCATCCGGATCCTCAGGTAAAAAAAGAAGCCACATTATTTAGAAAACACAACGGCATTTTTGATTCTATCTATAGTTTGGCAAGTTTATCTGGAGCTACGCGGCATCGGTAAGAGGCGAGGAAAAACATGGCGTATATCTGTTAAACGTACAAATGGCATACGGTACCTATTTTACCAAGTAAAACTGAAATTACAAAGGTCACTGACAATACCAGAAAAATCACTCACAGAAAAATCACTATCCACTTAAAGACATTTTATGAAATAACAAAAAACAAAAAAGTTTCACACAATACGAGTGTTATGTTGAAGATTTGTTTAATTATTATTATTATTCAGAACAATAAAATACAACATGAATAAAATGGAACTAACAGCAAACAACTAAAAGTAATAAACTTTTTGTTTTTTGTTATTTCATAAAATGTCTAAGTGGATAGTGATTTTTCTGTGAGAGTGGCTTAATCTTTTCAACCACTCGGTATAGGATAGCAAAACCCTATATTTTCTGGAAGCTTGAAACGTAATCTATTTAGTTTCTTACAACAACTATGCCAAGATCATTAGTTTGCAGATGTTTTAAAATCGATTTAGCATAAAATTTAAGAAAATTGTAAATTGCACGAAAAGTATAATACCTAGGTATAGGACACCCTTATACCATTCGGAAGAGGACATTTTTTTAATA
The DNA here is from genome assembly GCA_910591685.1 of Galerucella tenella. NCBI lineage: Eukaryota > Metazoa > Arthropoda > Insecta > Coleoptera > Chrysomelidae > Galerucella > Galerucella tenella. The sequence continues at coordinate 22,398 of CAJUYH010001689.1, forward strand.
TGATGAATTATTAAAATACAGAGTGTTCCATTTAAAATAAGCCTGATACTCCACATTAAATGATCTAATAATGAAACTGAAAATTCTGAACACCCTGTAAAGAGATATTTAGTACTCAATCGTGGAATACATTCATCGAATGTCTAATTATTTAGATTAAAGAGAAAATTTGCTTGAATTTGTTATATCAATGAGTTATTAATTTTTTTCGAAATGTTCACATTTTAAAAAAAGTCAGCATAACTCGGAACCCTCTGTATTTAGTTATAGGGAACCATTATGAAGGAGTATTATATTTTTTAGTGGCAATCAGAAAATGCAATAAAATATAGATAGGGTGTTCCATAAGAAAAAATTTAACTTTGATACGCCACACTTTATTGGAACACCCTGTATATTTCAAAATATTTTCAAATTAGTTTAAGTAGTTTTAATAGTTTAAGTTGGAGTAAAATTTGTGGTATAAAAAGATTTTCCCAAAAAATTATATTTTCTTCGATATTTGTCCGGTCCAGGACTTTTGCCGAACTCTGTATATCAAACACAGTCTTTCATCGTATACTTCTCTTGTATATAATGGTGTTCACCACTAAAAATCAATTAACTTACGTTACTGTTATCAGTAGTTTTTGTATTTTTACTGTTATTAGTAGTTTTTGTATTTATGTAGTTGCCAATCTACTAATATCTCATTTTAATCTGATTTCAATATAGTACCTACATACCTACATGTGTTTGTGAAAGAAAATGACTATCCATTTTGTATGTATGTGAAATGGCTGGATACAAACGATCTTATAATTCTAGGGAAAATTGTTTCTACCGAAACATTTCATGCTTTGAAAGAGGTTCTGTTTTGTAAGGAACTTCAAAATTCGGATTTTAAGGACAAACGCTCATGGATGAGTCTTAAAAATAGATTTATTAGATCTATTTCACCCCACATCCATAACCCAAATTATACCCTATCAGATTCTGAAAAAGAACTGATAGTAAATGGTTCTAAAATATGTGGAACAAGGCAAGGGGCTTCCAGCTTCTGGAACCAACATGTACCTTTTAGTTCCAACTCCCAACAACATGAAGAAGAAGTAATTGTTTTAAGCGATTGAAATACTGTGGCACATTCTAAAGTTAGTATCTTTTTTCTCCTTTAAACTATAGGACCCACAATAAAACATAATGTTGTAAATGTTTGTATACTCATCCTATAAATTGATTGAAATTTGGTAGGATGATTGTTTAATTGCTTTGCAACCACATATATGTACTATGTTTAAGATTTATATCATTGTATGGATGCACCCAGTAACGTAGTTTTCTTTTGTTTTTGGACAGTAATAAAAGAGTTGCCACGACAGCAACGACCTCGTCGTCATCACTTTCCATTGTTGACTATACAAATTTTATTTTTGTTTCCTTGATTAGTATGTAAAGTTTTTCGTTTTTCGCAATTTATTGTTTGGAAGTGTGTAGATACACACACCGTGTGCAGTAAACGGTACACGGCAAAGGCAGAGAAACCGTGCACGATATACGGTAATCCCAACAAAAAGTAACAAAAGGTGCAATTCTCCGTTCCTCGTACACTGCAATGTGGCTAGTTCATCGTTCCCCGTGTACCGTTTACCGTCCACCACCACACACCATTGAAAATAATCTCATGGCCTACCTATACGCAACATCTCATCTATTGCGAGTTTTATTGTCGCCGGTTGAAAACAGGCCTGATGGACACCTTCGAGCCACAACTTGAATTTGATTTAGGTTACTATTCCTTAAAAACGTAATAAAAATTTTCTTGATTGTTCATAGCTAAAGAAAGACGATTTTTGTTTCCCGTGCAGCGTGTCCCACACACGTAATTCTTAGCTTTACACAGCACAATTTTTATTCGCCGTATACCGTGCACCGTGTATACGGATACCGCGTGTACCGTGTACCGGCCACGGCACACGGTGTGTGAACCTATACACCTCCTTATTGTTTTATGTTTCATACTTCACGTTTTATGCTTCTTTGATGTGTGGCCTAATATCCCGAAAATAAACGCCAGTTGGCTGCTAGGGATAATAAAAACACCGACGAAAGATATTCGTTCTTGAAGTGTTTCCAAAAATATGATTGCGACATTTGTCTCAAAAGCGGGTCATGTAGCCACAATTCCTCTGCAAGACCAAAGACGTGTTACTGCTAATTAGTACATATCGATTTGTTCGTCGGAACTCGAAAGTAATTGCTGACCCGACCCCCCAACAACAGCTTGAAAAACAATGGAGTATTTAAAACAGGAAAACATCGAATTGTTGTACCATACTCCATACTGTCTCGGCTTAAGACCAGACGACTTACTTTTTTTTTACTTTTCCAAAAATTAAGAATGAACTGTGTGGTCAAAGATTCCTGTACCTAGAAGATGCAGTCAACACCTTCAAAAACTTCTATTTTCGATGAAATAACTGCTTCCAGAATTGGTTCCAAGGAATGCAAAAATGCATTTCTCTTCGTGGAGACTACTTTGAAAAAAACAGTGTTTAAAAGTTATCTACTGTTTTTTAGCTCTATATATACAAAATACAGGGTCTTTTCAAATGACACTTACAACGTTTGCATGTAGATACCTCTCGTAAAATTGGACAAAATGATATGGGGATGAAGGGGTCCAGCACATTTACTTTTCGAAATACAGGGTTTTAAAGTTTAAAAAAATTTAATGTTTCAACTCGACTACTTTAAAATGAATGGATAAATTTATTTGATATTTGGCAGGTTGTTTTTAAATGTAAAAGGACATATTTTGATCGAAAAATATTTTTCAATTTTTGATCCAGTGGTGTACAATACATTTGGAAGAATATATTACCTTTTCCCTCTCATTTTTTACGCCACTGACTTTTGAAGCAATTTTTATTGAATTTTGTATTCGTCAATGGTTTTCACATGAAAAACGAATAACCTTTACATACCAAAAAATGTGTAGTTTTCAAGATATTTAATGCTTCCATGAAGTCTGCAAGATCACTTTTCAATAAAAATATTTTTCCATCAAAATATGCCCTTCCACAGTCAAAAACAACCTGCAAAATGTCAAATCAATTTTTTCATCCAATTTAAAGTTATCGAGTTGAAACATATAATTTCTTAAAACTTCAACACCCTGTATTTCGAAAATTAAATGTGCTAGACTCCTTAATCCCTATATCACTTAGTCCAATTTCACGAGAGGTATCTACATGCAAACGTTGTAAGTGTCATTTGAAAACACCCTGTATAAAAAACAACCAGTTTTATAATAGTTATTTATTAGTATGACATTTTGTAGACCATAGTTTGAGATGAACTATTGCAGGAATTAAGCTCTTCACATTGACTTTAGAAAGATACAGTATAACGGCAACACTCGGATTTTGAACGGTGCGGTTATGTGTGTCCAGGACTTTAACGTCTATCATCACGGAAACAAGCATACCCCCCAACCATATATTAAAGGGGAACTCATAAAACCTTTGTTCTGCTTGAACTATACAAGTATTGCGTATGTTATTCTCTCATGCAGTGAGGATTCTTATTCGACCAATAGCGGCAATTTTGATGATTAACATGACTGTGAAGTTGGGTTAGGTTAGGTTAGGTCACCACAATATGCCTTCCATATGCCCTACAAGGTAATCATTAAATATAGCACACAAGACACATCAGAAGAAGGCGCAATTTTTTATCTGTCTTACATGACCATGCTTACTTCCTCAATATCAAGAGCTAAATGGGAAATAATCCTTAAAATTGAAGAAAAATTAAAACAAATCAAACCCACCTGTATGTGAGTATAGGGTTTATTTGTTTTTTTTCACCCGAAGTGGAAAAATACAAGTAAATATATGGCGATTAATTAAAAAGAAAACATAATTTTCAAAATACCCCCGTATAATCAGAAATATTTTAAAATTGTGCGCACAAAATTTGAAGGTTATATCTTTTATTACAACGATGTACTCCTCCAATGTCAGAAGATTGCGCCTCCATTGTATTTAACCAAAAATGTTGAAGCCTCTTTTTAAAATAATCGAAAATTTATCTTTGTTTTTTATTCAAAATATCCAAGTGAATGAGATAAGTTGAAGATAGGTGGAATAATCTTTTCCTAAACTCTATTGACATGTAAATTGTTATTAGGTATAATAAATATAACAATTCTGTTTTGATTTTAGGAAGTGATTGATGAGTCAGATGGATGCGGTGGAAAATTTGCATGTGTAATAGTTTCGGAAAAATTTAAAGGAAAACCACTATTGGCCAGGCACAGGTAACTGTCTAATTATATTTTAAATAAGTAATATACTTTGTAGATAATTATAATAAATTCTTATCCTTATGTACAACTGTAAGTGTACAATTAAAATATTTTATTGTTAGTTAAGTAGGTGTATCAAAAAAAGTTATTCCTTATTAAAAGTTCCGCAAGGTAGGTATACTTTCAATTATTTACATTAACCCTCTTCTAAATTTAAATGGTACAATACAAGGGGGGGTTTTGGGGGTTCAAACCCTCCCCATAGAAAATACAACAATAATTTTTTATTAGCATACTGCCGCGATATGAGTATTCATCGGGATGTGGCAATAGAAATAGATTCCTCAACAATTGTGAATAATCTAGCTGAAGAGGTTAAATTTACTTTTGTGAGATTGATTTTCTGTTTTAATAAAAGCTTCAATTTTCAAGCATCTATCACTTTTTAAAATAGGTGCTCCCAAATTAATATACAGGTAACATCTCGGCTGGTATGGGAATGCAGCGAAGAACTTAGAAGATTGGCGAGTGGGTCCCAGGTCACAAAGGAATCGCTGGCAATGAAAAAGCTGACGAACTTGCAAGAGCAGGATCGTCAACACTGATGAACGGACCCAAACCATCTGTGGGCATCCCCAGATGCTCCACTAGGTCATGGTTAAAAGGGTGGGTAAAAGAACAATCCATAAAACTCTGGAAGAATACGCCCAGGCAAACACATGGGCAGAAATTTATAAAAGAACCATCAGAAAAAGTAGCAAAAGAACTGCTCTCAATGAGCAGGAACAAACTACGTACCATAACGGGGCTTCTCACGGGAGACTTTCCCACAAAGGAGCACCTGAAAAAAATAGGGCTTTATAACGGAGACCTCAAATGCAGGAGATGCAAAAAGGGCACTGAAACAGCTCTGCACATATTATGCAACTGTGAGACGCTGAACCACAGGAGGCAAAAACTAAATGGAAGACCCTAAATGACTCCAGAAGACTTCTACAACCAGTAAAGAACCCGTATAAGCTAATACAGGGAACGGATTGGCTGAATAGGCTGTAGTCAGAATGTTAGGAGAATCCACAATAAGCCCAAGAGGCTGAGGTGGTGCCGGCTCCTTTACAAAATATATATACATGGTTATAACCATTTCAGCAGAAGCGGGCAAAACGAAAATCGATGTTTAAAAAAACTTTTAGATGTAGCCAAGTCAAACGAATAATAATAAAAAAAAAACTTAACATTATTTCTTGAACTTGAAAAATTGCTTTAGGTCGTGGCACTCGATTTTTTTTGCCTTAAGCGTCGCCTTCAATAAAGCTTTCCCCTTCTAAACCTATCAGATGAAAAAAACCAAAACCCTCCCCATGTAAAAGCTATAGCTACGTGGCTGCTTATACAGATGATACTGCACTGGTTTTTTATGGTAAAAGTTGGGATGAGGTTAAGCATTCAGTCGTGATTGGCATGAGAAATGTGAAAAATTGGATAGAATACTTTAAATTAACTTTGAATGTTTCAAAAACAGTTTACATCGCATTCTCTCTAAATGATGCAAACAGACCAATATACAATCAGATTAACATTTTGATTCTGATTTTAATATTAAAGAAGTTAATAGTACTAAGTATCTTGGAATATTAATTGATAAAAATTTAAAATGGGGGGCTCACATTCAGTACTTGACAAGTAAAATCAGAAAATTGATCTACAATTTTCATTTAATACGGAACATTTTGGAAAAAATATATATATCTATCCATAGTTGAATCCTTAATCCGTTATGGAATAATTGTTTGGGGTGGACTATATCAAAATAACTTAGAGTCTTTGAATACAATCCAAAATTATATTTTAAGAATAATAAATTTTATAGATAGAATATTTGCAACGGCTCATCTTTATAGTGAAACAATTCTTAATGTAAGGTCTATATAATTTTATACTACTTGTATGTTCTACTTCAAATTGAAAAATAAAACATTTGTAGATCATCCTTACCTGTCCAGAAATAAGAAAAAGATAATGTTACAAATACCTTTTTATAAATATGATGGCAATCAAAGATTTTTATCTGTAATAGGACCTAAGATTTTTAATATATTACCTAACAGATTAAAACAAATGAATAAAGTCAAAACATAAGCAAAGGCATTGAAAAAAATTATTCATGTCAATCAAGATACTCTCTATAGTTTGCTTTGAATTTTTTATATGGCATATATGTATGTATCTCAGTACCGTGCTCAGTACATAATATGTGTACAGTGTCTCGGTGCTGATAATATAATGTATATTATAATATTAATTTTCTATACATGGAACCATAGACAATGACAAAATAAGAAAACATTAATTATTTGAGATGTTTTTGTACAAACAAGTGTTAACTCCTCGGTTAACTAACTACAAATAATTTGTAATTATTGTAGAAATTATAAAAAATGTTTGTGAATGATTGTAATTGTAATTGATTTTTGAAATATGATATAAAAACCGTTAGTACATAACATTCGAAATACAACCATCAAACCTATAGATTCCATTGTTGCAATGTTACAAGATGGTCGGGGACAATGTGAAACCGCAAGAATAGTATATTTGCACATTTTTGTAATCTAGACGTAATATATAAATATACCTACAGAACTTTTTAATTAAAACTATTCACCCCGCAAAATTTTGAAGGCGTCACTTTTATAAAAAAATTGAAAACACGTTAAAATCATATAAAGGAGGACATCTTTTTTCTCATATGTAGTCCTTATAACTTTAACCCTCTCCCCCTATGATAACCTCTCCAATTTCTTAAATGGAACACCCTATAAATTATCACATTGTTGAAGTTTTTACATTTTGCCAATTTTATTTTTAGGTTAGTTAACTCTGCACTGGAAAAAGAACTGAAAAGTATTCACGCATTTTCTCAAAAAACCTTTACTCCAGAACAGTGGGAAGAACAAAATAAACAAAATGTTTAATTATTTTCCTTTTGATAACTCCAGCGTAAAAACCACAGGTAAGTAAATTATAGACCGAGTCGTGAGGAACTGTACATACTCCTACCTCGTTTTGAGGTTCATGTGGACAGGCTGATCAGACGTACAGCATTTTGCTGGATCGTAAAGCATATTAATAATCCATCCAGCATTCCATTTTGTTCAGCATTCAGGCATATCACATCAAATATAAACGTGAAAAATTATATTCTCTTAATAATGCAAATGTCACAATAGACTACGAAGCCCTGTCGTTCTGATAATATATGTTAGTGTTTGCAGGAATCGATAAGTAACTATAAAATCTCCCCGATGTATTCGATTGTAATATGTAGTCAAACCCCAACTCCAGTTTTTAAAAGGAGCCGTCCCTACGCCGGTACCACCTTAGCCTCCTGAGCTTATTGTGGATACTCCTAGTGTTCTATTCAGCCAATCCGTTCCCAGTATTAGCTCATACAGGTTCTTTTCTGGTTGATTGTAGAAGTCTTCTGGAGTCATTTGGGGTCTACCATAAAGTTTCTGCCTTCTGTGGTCCAGTGACTCACAGCTGCATAGTATGTGCAGAGCTGTTTCGGTATCCTTTTTGCATCTTCTGCATGTGTTACACTATTCCGACTCGCCAGTCTTCTAAGTTCTTCGCCGCATTCCCATACTAGCCGAAATGTCACTCTATAGCTCTGAAGTGCTTTAAGGGCAGCTTTAATGTCACTGTAGATCCTGATCTGCCTGTTGTTGTAGGCTCTCATGTTATTTGCCCTTGCACATGCAAGTAATGCATAGATCTCTGCCTGAAATACCGAGGCGTATTTTCCAAGCGAGACGATTCCTTCATATTTGTTCGACTTGCTGTATATGCCCTCTCCGGTGCCGAGCTCATTATTTGATCCGTCTGTATACCAAATCGGTTCATTCGCTCCTCAAGCTCCTTTCGATCTTTGATGACAATCTCTAAGTTCTTGCGAAAAATTATATATAGTGGGCATGTGGTCTGTTGGCATTTTGAAGATGTCGTCATCCACATGCCTTATTTCTGTGTGTCCTCTCCCATGTGCCACGTCATGGTCTGATGATTTTTCCAGTCGGGTTAGTGCTGCCCTTGCTTCGCACATTATGACACAATGTAGCGGAGGAAGGTCTAGCATTATCTCCAGCGCCGCTGTAGGAGTAGTCCTCATTGCCCCTGTAATGCCAATGCATGCAAGTCTTTGGACCTTGCTTAGTTTTAGCATTGCAGAGGATTGTCTGATTTTTGGCCACCATACCAGAGATGCATAGGTGATCCTGGGGATGACAACCATTTTGTACAGCCAGTGTACCATGCTTGGTCTAAGTTCTCATTTGGTGCCTCTGCTTTCCTGATCACGTGCTGAAGGTGTCGGTTCCAAGTTGAGCCTGGGTCTAGGATAACCCCAAGATATTTTACTTAATCCGACAATCGTATTGGTTCACCTTGAAGCGTCAAAGGGCCAAGTCCTTCCTTTTCCCTTCTTCTGGTGAACGCATTTATCTGTGTTCAAAATTTAACCCTGTGTATAGATAATTACTTTGTTATTGCAACGTAAACAGACGCGGGAATTAACTTTAATTTTGTTTTTTGCAGGTATCACATTTAAAGTTTCAGCTCCAGGAAAAGTAATTTTAAACGGCGAACATTCTGTAGTGTACGGGAAATTAGCTTTGGCTGCAAGTTTAAATTTAAGAACAACGTTTAAAATTTGGGAAATAGATGTTCCCAATACTTTGATTCTACAATGTAACAACTTGGAATTTGCGTATAAATATAATTTACAGGTAAAACATACAGTTTTATTAATTCTATTAATATAAAATAAGGTGTATTCATGCAAGCAAGAAAATAAAACCTAAATAAATTTAAAACTAAAACTACTAACATAAAATCATGTAATATAATGCAAGAAGCTAGGCAATTAAAGATAAATATCCGACCAAGTGCGAAGGTTTCCGTACGATTATCTATAAAAATATACATACAAGTGAAGCTATTACTTGTGATTTATTTAGCTGATTGATTTTACTTTTGTGATTCACATTCATATCTTCGCTTAGTATATAACAAATTTAAAAAACCATGAGGTCTCAGGGAGATTGGAACTCGCGAACTCCTGTTTACTAGATAGGCCCTTTAACCAATTAAGCCACGGCGCCAGCTACCTGTTGCCGTTATCAATATCGAGCAAAAAAATCACGTTCCTTAAATATTTATTTTATTCTGTTTTTGTGTAAATCTCATCTGTCCAACTATAACGGTTCATGAGATACAGCCTGGTGACAAACAGACAGACGGACGGACAGCGCGAAGTCTTAGTAATAGGGTCCATTTATCGGAATCTACAGAACAAGTTCCATTACTAGCCTACAAGAATATTTTAGGAAATGTCACCTAAGACGCAAATACTCGATGTTATTCTATGTCCTGCGTTTCTTTCTCTCTCTCTTGCTATTCTATTGAAAACTACAACCCAATTCGTCTTTGTGAAAAACTTAAACCATCAGATTTCAGGTTAACCATTCCAGTTTTCTACGGGCCCATATAATCATTGAGGTGATATTTACTGAGTCCTAAAAGATCAATTGTGTCCCCTTTCTTCTACTTAGTTCCTAGGAAAGATTTCGAAATAATTTTAGGATATCTGGAGGCTTTAGTTTAGATAAGTGACCCTCTTCTATCCAGTAGTCTCTTTGGTGTTGTACGCTTGGATTCTGTATACTATGCCATGTAGATGGAGGTTTCTTCTTCCATTCCACTGAATCTATATTCTTCTTGCTCCACTATTTTGCGGATTTTAAGGTGCAGTTTTACTCTGGCTTAGGCATTTATTTATTCTCACCTTGTAGTGTTCCAGGAGTATCTTTGATTGCGTAAGCTCTACGACATATTTCCAATGGTCAGATCTTCTTCTCTTTTTTTGCGTTGCTTATTTATTACAATATTACATTGAAGCTGATACAGACAAAGAGTTCATCGGCTATTTTATTTCTTCCTATCACAATATGTCCTGGAATCCACAATAAGGTTACGATGTTGTTGTCGCCTAGTTCATAGAGTTTCCCCTGTCATTCCCAGTTAAATCCAAACCTGCTTCATGGAGGATATTAACTCTTACAGAAACTGCTAGACAATATAATATACAGATGCTTCCAGGACATCAACAGGCGTAGGAGCAGTTGTTTGCAACTGGGTTTCCATCGCACAAGTTCAGATCCTTATCATCTTTGTCAATTGCTTAGTATGTTATACTCTAAGTATGAGGTGCATTGTGTGATTTTTGGGGTGACATTCACTGAGACCTAAAAGATCTATTGTGCCCATGAGGTGCATTACAGAGACTATATTACATTGAATATTAATCCTAATTATACTGGTCAGAAGCTTATTAAATTATTCTGTTGTCATCGGTCCTAGAAAAGTCTGTTTTGCAACGGAATAAATATTGTTTAATTTTCAGGATGTTAAAGACTTTCTTTTGAAGGATCCCCTTCCCTTACTGAAAGATCCAAAGAATTACAACTTGGAGTTTCCACAATATTTGGATCATAATGCATTATTACTTAGAGTAGATGATTTTTTAAAACAATTCCATCCTACAGTATTATCAGCAAATCATTTGGTATCGCTCAAGGCCATTTTCTATATGCTAGCTGGGATTTTAGGATCGACCGATCTTCAGTTGACGTCCATTTTAATGGACTGCAGTACAGAGCTTAACATAGGTAAGTACATTTTTAAAGGTTATCATTTTATTTTGATGATATATTGGCTCAATGCCAATTTTATTTTTTATTATGAAGTTATAGCTTATATAATCTTACTGTCGTTTTGGGTAATCACCATTTTCAAATAAATGAAGACTCAATTTGTTTGGGTTGTACTCAACAGCCCGGACACTTGAACTGAATTTTTGTACCACTTCCCTTGTTATTTGTACATCCATTCCAGAAGCTTGGTGTCTTCTATATAGGCCACTATTTTGACTGGAGGGATTTTCAGTAGTTGTATTGGTTGTTTTATTTCCTGTCTAAAGTGCTTTTGTCTGAGTCCTTGTGTGTAAGTGTTTCATCTAGAAGTTCACATTTATTCACTAACTTTGCCTATTTTGTGCATGTGTTTCCTGAGGTTACAGTGTCCAGTCACCAGATCGGTAACTGTCTTCGAATGTCTCTTACTAAGTTTCAATAGCCTGGTTAAGAGTTCCTTGTCTACCTTGTTCAGTAAACTCTTTGGATTTGAGTTGGAGTTCCCTATCCAGCCAGTTGCCGATTTCCTACTTATGCAATTCTTTGAGATTCCACAATTCCATACCAAGGAAGTCTCTTTTAGAACCTTCTTTAGCTAACTGGTCCGCCAATTCATTACCTGCAATCCCTTCATATGCCGGCACCCATATTAGAGATGTTGTCTCTTGTCTGTATGTTGAGGGATTATTTACAGGTTTTTACCAGTCAAGACCAAGTTGTTGGATTACTGACTCCTCCTCCACCAGACTACTGTTCCATAGGTGATTATTGACCGTATCACAGTTGTGTAAAGCCAGTGAACCACCTCAGATTGTATTCCCAAGGTTTTGCCCATAACTTCTTTGGATATTTCTAGTTCTTTTTCGAACTCTACTCTGCGGGCTCTTCTATTCGTAAAAGCAACTAGTTTGTTATTTATTCACTGAAAGGTCCTCTAGAAGGCACCATTCCTCCACAATTCATAGTGCTCCTTGTATGAAATTCATCTAAGAAGTTTTAAAACCACGTGTATGATACTGTCAAAAGTCAGAAAAGAATAAGGGGTGTTACCTGTTATAAGTAAATAATAATACAAATTTTTGTAGGTGCGGGTTTGGGAAGTTCAGCTTCTTTCTCAGTAACAATAGCAGCCAGTTTTATACATTACGTAAAATCAAAAATATTGGGAGAAAATTTGTCAAAAAAATGCTACAAACCGTCCAATTGGAGCTTCGATTTAACCAAATTTACCGAAAGGGAATTGAATTTCATCTGTCAATGGAGTTTCTGCGCTGAAAAAATCATACACGGTACACCGTCAGGGCTAGACAATACTATTTGCACTTACGGTTCTGTTGTTGAATTTAGAAAGGATACACCTCCGAATAAAATGAAAATAACTTATCCTCTGAATCTTCTGCTTATAAATACGAATGTCTCAAGAGAAACCAAAAGACTAGTTGTAAAAGTGTGTGAACGGCGAAAACAGTTTCCTCAGATAATAGATGCTTTATTAGATTCTATGGATGCCGTATCAAAAACAGTTTCAAATAATTTGGGAAAACTGTGTACCTCAACATGTAAGTTAATTCACACATAATAATATACTAAATAATAGTTTCACCCTTTAGCTCACCTTGGTATATAGTAAAATAATCTCAAAGATTTACATTTTCCTTCAAAGCTCACTGGACTGAAATTCAAATTTATTTACACACTATGCTATAAGTACTATTACGTTATTTTAAAGTGGAAAATATGAAATAAGATTTTGTTAACCAATCAGCTATTTTTCTACGAATTACTTGAACATTGGGTATTCAATAGTAATGGTATACAAGAATATCGGAGAGAATCTGAGTTAACACGTATGTGTCTCCACATACGTCATATTGCAACAATGAAATCAGCTACAAATTATTTGTTATTAAAAGAATGCATGTTTATCCTCATGGCGACTGTCATATGACTTCACGTGCTCATCTGTACTTTTTGTGTTGAACCACGAAAAGTTTTAAAATGATCTTGTTTTTTTTTCAGCTGTCGACGATACAATCGAAGTTTACAAAGATTTGGCCGATATCTGGTCCATTAATCAAAATCTCCTAGATGCTCTTGGCGTTGGTCACAAAAAATTAACTAAAATAGTGCACATTTTGGAAGAATATAATCTTAGTGGCAAATTAACTGGGGGTGGAGGAGGTGGATATGCAATTTGCTTGATTCCTCCAAAATTCGATCCTAATATTTTGAAAAAAGCAGTTACTGAATTGGAAGCAAACGGTTTTGACGTAATTAAGACCAATTTGGGTGTGGAAGGGGTTAGACTGGAAAGTGAACGTTGACAATGGGGTTATTGGATATTTTCTATTGTGTATAAATTTATCAATTATATTTCAAGACAATAAATGTTTATTACAAAATATAAATTTCCCTCTATTTATTTTTAAATCACAAAATCGAATGGTTTTTGTTTCACTTTGATTGCTCAAATAATGAAAAATCTTGTACCGCCGTGTCCCAAGAACTTTAAACGGACGGGCTCGGTAGGGGGGCGAATTTTTTGGCAACCGGAAAACTTTCATGCGATCAATTTAGGGGTCTCAATTTTTTATGTCATACGATTTCGGGGGAAGCTCTATATTGTCCGAGGTTGTACGTTAGGGGGCGTTAAAAACGGTGTCCTAAGTTTTTTGCCCAAAAAAGTTTTCACTACACGCCCATATATTTTTTTCATCCAACGTTTTCGGTTAAGACGCTCATGTTCCTCATTAAAATTTGTCATCAATTGCACGATTTTGTCCGCTATCACTAGGATGGGGCCTCCCAATTTATATTAAATTGGACGCACCAACTTTTAATCAAAACGAAAATCGCTCTAGGCGGTACATTGAGCCAACAATGTGAAGGCTCGTGCACAGCTGGAAGAACAACTTATTCAAGACATGTTACACTATTTTTGTGAAGATGAAACGTGAACTTTGCGTTCAGCCTTTCAGCTTTTATATTTATCATTGAATTTCTTCAGAATTTTGGTTTTTGGTGGAATAGTCCATATATATTTCCTAAAAATATTGCTTTTGAAAAATTAATAAATTGTTTCACTTTTGTGATTTGTGGTGGAATAAACTAATGATCCAAAAATCAAGATTCTTAAAGTATTTTACCACGAAATTAGAAATTTTGAATTGTCTTTAAATAAGAATGAGAAAGGTTCCGGCAGATCTTCTCTCATCCTCTGTCGACAAAGTAACAAGTTTGGAACTGTGCAGCAATCCATTTAATAATTTTAACACCAGTTTGTATGAACAAAAGATGCCGTTTTATCATAAGAATCTGGATTACTGCATAGTTTCCTGGAACACAGTTCTTGGGATATAATTTCTTGGAGTACCTAAAAAGTTCCTGGATAAAGTTTGCCTACAGTTCCATGGAGTAAACAGTCCATAAGAATACATCAGTAGTACCTACATCAATAGTTACAGTACAACTTTATATTCACAAACAAAAGTTCTAGTGTGCTAAGTATTTTTTTATTGTTATTAACCCATCTTTTTTGTAATATCAATATAGAAATTATATATATTTTTTTATCTTGATAGATTTATTTATTATACAGAAACTTTAATTTCTTTTTTTTAAACAAATTAAAAGTTAGCTGACCTTTAGATTTTATTTTGTATCTAATTTTCTTTTAGGAAAGAAAATTAGTGGCGCCCCAAAATAGCTTTTTCTGTTTCTCTAGTTTTACCAATATTAATTTGTTTTTCTTAAGATTAATAAGGTAACAAAGCCCTGCGAACTAGTTTACCTCCAAATTTAATTGGTTAGTTAGGCAAGAACCTGCGATAATTACCATCATTTTTTTAACGACATTCAAACTCATTATTTGTTTCATTAGCGCTCAACGTCAACCAACATTTTGGTTTCAAAGAAACTAGATGCACTTATCAGGCTTAATACTCGATTAACTAAGTCCTTCTTGAAGAAAACCTCCATTGGCGCGGTAGTTCCAGTTTAGATCTCCAGTGAGTCAGTACTTTACATTTGAAGATGATCTGCTTGTATCATCTATCAGAAATTGGCTAACAAATTTTGATTAGTTAACACACCTACACGCCTTATTACAAGTACCATCCGCATTCAGTTCTAGAGGATGCTGATTTTAGACTATAATAGGATAGGTCAATTATCACCAATAGACGGTTGACAAATAACCGGCCTGATATTGTAATCGTGGATAAAAAAGCTAACTTGGTTCTTCTAGTGAATGTTGCTGTAACCAATTACAACAATATTTTAGATTTAGACAATAGAGTATGTAGATTTGTTGCCGGTCATCGTTTCATCTACGACAAGACAACATCTCCAAACTAGGTCATAACAAAAGCACATACATCGATATGCAGAAGCATGGAGACTAGATATAGTCTCAATGTGCAGAAGGATGCAGTACTTGTCACACTGTCTGCAAATGTCTAAATATATAACTGCTGAACCTAATCCCATTTGCGTTGCACACGCTCGGATTAGGGGAACATTACCAGCAAGGGATGAGCAATAAGTATAATAATAATAATATCAACAGCTTCAACTTGGTGTAGGTAGGGTAGGTGATCCGGCCGTTTGAGTTCATTGTGAACCTAATTGCATCGCTGAATATCAACTATACATGGAATATCTCAAAAATATTGAAAATGTCATCACAATAAAAACAACAAAGGTTTTGGTAAACATTTTAATATAAAAAATACTGGTAAAAATTTTATTTTGTTTTCACATTTTATTTTCTCCTTTAGCAACTTTACACAGTCTCGCCAATAATCCCGACATTTGCATCAGCGAACACAAACCGTCAACTATTTTTTGGTGAGTTAATCCAATTTCCTAAAAAGACCAAATTATTATTGAATAGCAATGTTCACAAAAAAAACTTGGAAATATAAATATAATCATCAAATATCATTCCAATTAAATAAGATCGCACCACAATCAATCCACCGTAGTATGGAGGTGTGTAAAACCATCAATTAGTTTTTAATAATACAAGTGATAAATTATGTGTTTTCAAGTTGGTATATGGGGAAAAATTCGTGATAATTAGAAATTAGCTGACATTCTTATTATATTGATACTTGCATATTTAATGTAGAGTATGGCATAGTTGGCTTTAATAATTTTTGCATCTCAAATTTATATATTATAGCTTGCACAATGATTTTTAAGAACTCTAATGGCCGTATGTACTTTTCATTACTTGTTTAGATAGTTAAACGCACATCGCCCTCAATTTTTATAACAAGAAACTAAATTATACTGTTACAAATGCGTCTAGATGTCAAGAAAATGTAGAACCAATACGTCGTTGCCAATTATTCGGCGGAGTTGAGTAAACAGAAAAAAAACTTTATACAATAAGTAGGTACGGTGGGAATGTATAGGTACCGATGTAGATGTATGATGTGGTCCTTCAGTAATTGTACATAGAAGTACAGTACAATCTTGACTTCAAAATATTGCGATTTAAATCAACTAGCGTTAATAAAATTGAGAGATACAAGGTGTCAAACATGGAATTTCAATTTTCGTTTCTTACAATAACTTCAACGCTTTTTGACGTATATGAACAAAAATTTGAGGTTGAGGGTTTTTGGATGCGAGAAATCATAATTTTGTACCTATTTCAATGTATTTTGTGGAGGGGCCACATAGGCCACGTACGCGGCATAAATGCACGCAAAACTTGTTTGCCTTCTACATTAGCGATACTTTTGTAAAAAATAATTAAAGCCACATTTTATGCTAACATTTTTCTTTCACTTATATCTATGCCAATAGACTTTGTCGAATTATAGCCCTACTCAATGACCTTGTGATTTTTTCATCAATAATTCTATAATCAGATAAAATATTCTATTCATAGACAATTTAATATTATAAGAGGTGGACAAATTTAGTTCACAAAATCAATAATTAGATTATGAGCATAGAAAACGGCAGAAAAATCTATGGAGGTGCTGAACAATTCGATTTAATTAATCTTCTACATGTACTGGGTGAATTTTTATCAGCTCAAATATACGTAAATGGGATAGTTAGATTCAACGAGGCAACAATAAATTCGTTAGAACTCAATCACGTGGTTATACACTTTTAGCTGCTAAATTATATAAATTTTCGGCAAATATCTGATCATATTTTGAATTCGGCAAAGTTGCTTTAAATAGTTTTCCGTCAATTTAATATGATTTTTAATTTATTTTGAGTAATTTGATTAAGGCACCACACTGATGATAATTTTATTTTGAAAATTATTTAAAAAAATTTTCAACTAAAATGATTAATTGATTCTTGAGGTTTATATAAAACATATGGTAAAAGTACAATGTGAGAAACTCAAAAAATAAATAAAACCAATTCAGTACTATAAAATGCGAATATTACTTTTTTATTAAACAAATGTCCACAAATGATTATGTAGAATGCGACCTGTACGGTGTTGTTTTACAAAGTACTTACAGTAAAATAATTAGGGTTTATGTGATTCAATACACTGTTAACATAATGCAGGTTACAATTTGTGTGCCTTACTTATTCTCTTACAAAATTAGTTCACATTATATGATTTTTCCATAATTAATAAGGTCTGAATTAAGAAACTGATGTTTAAAAGTTCCACCATTGCCAAATTGTGCAATTAAACCTGAAAGAAGTTTAACAACGTCAAAACATTCAGGATTTTTTTTGTGCGAAAAACTTTCGTTGTTGATAATGGTTGATCTTATTTGAATTTTGAGTACTCCTGTTCAGTTACAGACGTGATGGTTGTTATTTAAATTATGGATTGCATGTAGTTTGTATGTATTTCAGTGATAAACAGTAACTATTTAGTCGCTATTTTCAAAAGAAAATCTATCTTGCAGAAAAAAAACACTTTTTATATGATTAGTTAGCTCACTCATAATCAATAACTTCCTTACCAACAAATATAAAAAGAATCTACTCGTTAGTAGATGGCAGTAGTATCGCCTTATTAAGCTTTACTTAACATCTCGCTTCAAATAGTACAGCGAATAATGAATTGGGTAAGATCATACTTCACAGGATCATTTCTGTAGTAGATCTTCACATACTCTCTACTCAAACGTAGAGTTATCGTAACCATGATGACGAGATATAGTCTCGACCTCTGAGCGTGAGGCAGACACTCTGCGAGATTTTATATTTTGCAATGTTGTCACACGATGATCGTTCACCCCTTTACTTGTAAAGGAGTTATGGGTTCGAGACAGTCCGAGTGGTTACACCCTATTTAATTCAAACATAATTAAGTATGCCAACTTTGGTTCCACCATAAGTGATGAAACATCATCATCTCAAGAAAAGATAGTTTCATTATTACTAAAGCACAGATTATAAGGAAAACAGTAAAAAGAGAGAGATGGGTGGACATACCCATTTAGATGTCCATCGTCGTATGTCGCCTCCGTTCGGGCTGCTTCGCGAAATTTCTCAACAGGGTTGTCAATTTGCATAATATTTCCTTCAATTTACGATCATAGGTCAAATATTTTATAAGCATTATTTTTCAGTGTGATAGTTATACAGATACAAATATTCGATAATTACTTGTTATAAATCAATTTTATCAACATTAAAAGAATTATACAATTAAAAAGATTATAATGTATAAAAATCATACCATAAATATATACTTTTTTTCACAAACCATATCCATGGTGCACAATAACGGTGACAGCTTGGCTCAAAACGTCAAAATTTGCTCAAAATCACTTGTAATCTGTGCGTTGTGGTAAAATTAACTATAAAAATATAGTGGTATAGAATATTATTCTTATAAAATGAATAAACATCACGGCGGAGTGTATTGTTGTTCATACAGAGACTGTATAAATAAATTTTATTCGGAAAAAAAATAAAGTTCTTTCGATTTCCAAAGGATGAGAGTATGTAATTTAATATCCCGGCCTATGATGGAAGAAATTTTATAGTTTTTGATATTAACTTTGGTGCTACAAATTATTATCAAAATTCTCCCTTGCATAGGTGTATATTGTATTCCCTTTGATAATAAATAAATTATGAATTATTTGTACTTCAAAATTTGGTTGATTTTTGTAATTATTTGTGTTATCTAAAAATGTATTTATTAATTAATATTCCAAGAGTAATGACTATTTATAACAAATCATACGAATGTACATATAGGTATTAAATAAATACATAAATATATATTCGAATATGATTATGTTTTAATTCATGGCGCAGTTTTAAAGATTTAGTGGAAACTTCCAAAAAAACTAGATCCGGCACTAGAAATTGTTATTGTCCCAGAGTCAACAGTGCAATTTGGTAAGAAATTCAGAAAATATTTTAAACTGGCAACATCGCGGCCATACCGAGTTAAAGGTCCAAGGTCATTGAAGACGGAGCTGAAAATCGTTTGATGTTTTACAGGGATTTGTATCTGTTCTCTTTATAATCTGTGTCTAAAGTTTAACTAATTATACTTAACAAGTTTTTCGTTTTTCTTGACAGTCATCTCAAAAAATCTAATGAACCTTTAATGAGAATAACAGTATGCAAAAGCAATATAAGTTACCTAAGAACAGATTCAAGTTAATCCTCTAATATTGGGTGTTCAAGTTTATAGGGGTGTAAATAATCAATTCAAAATTATAAACTACTTTGATGCAGCCCTAAGTCTTCAATTGATAATAACAATTTGATTGGAACATCATTTTCAAAACTAATTGTATAGACTTAATCCTAATTACCTTTATAAATTCTAGTTTTAATCCTTCCTCCACATCCAAATTCTTACACACTTTAAAAATATTTTTAATGATATCTTCGGCAGCGTAACCTAAATTCCACAAGAGTTCTATCACTTTATAAGCTTTTCGAATGTCACCTTCGATACAATGTTTCAACATATCTTTTATCAACATTGGATGTGGTTCATCACAAACTTTAAATACATTCTGGGAATTAACTTCACCAAATCCATTGTGAGTAGACTGGATATTATTCAATGCTTGTCGCATATCACCTTGAGCTGTAAACACTATTGCTTCGAGACCATCCTGAGTATATTTTACCTAGTGAGTGAATCCAAATTATTTAAAATGAAATTTCGACACTGCAGCATTATTTATAGAAAAGGAATTTTGGAAATACACTAAATGTGTCATAAGTAAATGGTGATAAATAAAAAAAGATATAGGTACAATTGAAAACAAGTAAATACCAGACAGTGTCTTCAGAAACCTATTTCAAAGGAAAAACCTCAAGGTTGAGAGCTCCTTTCATGTACATTTCAGATAAGGGTGGTCCTCAAGTATTTGTTTAGTTTGGCAAACCTACCTGAAGCTATAGGGTGTCGGTAACGGGCAAGAAAACAAGAACGATAATCAATATCAGTCAATGGTAAAAGTGAGAAGGAAGATCACATGCACATGAATAGCAAGTCAAGTGGTTGCACAGCTGTTTGCCAAACTATACTTAGGAATATAGTAGTTTTTCCACTTGAACCAAATTGCTTCAATGAAAAGAGGAAAAATACATTTAGTAATGATACCAGAAGGCATATTAAGTGAGGTCTTGTACACCTCTCGAATTCTTGGTTTTATTGCCAACAACTTGTTCAACTAATGGTATCAACTAAGGTATTTTTATTACAGTTAGTATACCCAAACTACTTGTACAAAAAATCCCATTACAAATTTAAACTATTAAATATTATTATTTGGTAAGCCTTCACTTTAAGGAAACGCCAGAAAGTGGACAATTAGGGTATCAATCGATCACATTTCACGAGTAGAGTACAATGGTACAAAAGTTTTTTGCCAGAGGTCACCAGGTAAAAAGTTACGCCACTTTAAAAACTCACAAAAATCCTATCTTTCTTGCTTTTATTTTTCAATTATTTTCACCTAAACTAACCTAACCCAACCCAACGCAACCTAAATGACTCAAACCCATAATCCGATATAGAGAGGTTTCAACATTTTTCAAGAAAATTAAAAGTCCACAAATTTAAAACTCTTTGGCAGTAATGAAGAAAAAATTATGAAACTTGGTATACATACTTAAAAAAAGGTGTAGAATTTTATGACACACTCAATATCACCCCAACCCTAATATTTCACAAACTCACCCCCACCCTCTACCCCTATGGTATGTCTCCGGCAGATAAAAATGGTATTTCCGGACTCAGTTCGTCAAATGTAATCCATAGACACCTCATATGATGTACTTTTTCCGTTTCCTTAAAATGAAGGTTAGCCGATTACTTACATCTTCCTTTTCACAAATTTGTAATATTCTAGCCATAATCTGAGCATCACTAAGCCTGGAATATCGCAATATTGCGCATCTAGATTGTATAGCTTCAATTACTTTTTCACTGTAGTTACAAGCCAAGGCAAACCGAGTGGTATTACTGTATTTTTCCATTGTTCTTCTAAGAGCTTGTTGAGCTCCATCTGTCATACTGAAACATTTCATTTCTCACAAACATTTGTTTGATTATAGAGTGTAGGATAAAAAATTGATTCATTTTTTAGGTGATACTGTTGATTTGCAAGAAGTTTTATTAAATGCATGTTTTATAGCTACTTCAGCACTTTTGTAATTATACCTATACATGCAATATGGATAGAATACTTTCCAGTTACCTGTCAACTTCATCTAATATAATTATCTTGTGTCTACCAGGTGGTAATGTAACTTTTTGTTGAGCAAACATTTTCACTTTATTCCTAACAACATCAATTCCTCTATCATTAGATGCATTCAATTCTAAAACAGCATCTTTAAAAGCAGGTCCTAATAATATCCTAGCCAAACAAAGGATGGTGGTTGTTTTTCCTACACCAGGAGGGCCCTAAAAGTATTATGTAGACATATGTTTTGATTATGTAAACATAATTATTTATGTTAACTGATATGTTGACCAATTTTAGTACCAACATATTAATATTCAAGAGATATTTAAAGGCCATTGATATCTGTGTTATGCTGACTATAAATCCAAGCAATTAATTTAAATTTCAAAGATATTCGAATACGATTAATGAAATCAAACATATTCGGCAGTTTTTAAAACCTGTTATTAAAGAATTAAAAATGAACTTACTGCTATAATTATATTTGGTACATTTCCTTGTTTTGAAAATATAGACAATCTTGTAATTGTGTCTTCATTTCCCATTATTTCTTGAAAAGTTTGTGGCCTGTATTTTTCAATCCTGCAATAAGGAAGTTATAAAGCAGTGAATAAAATGAATGAACTAAAGTTTTACCATGGTAAATTACAATGTTTTCTGACCGGTTGTTCCTCTTGTTTATTGGATTTCGAAGGACCAGGCATAGGTTCATCAATTATTTCAATACTTTCCATTTTTTATATCTTATATTTAAAATAAAGTAAAATATAAAATACCGCAAAAACAAAAACCGATCGTTGAAGTTTGACAGTGACACTGACACTTATTTTCCCTCCAGTTCTTCTGTTCTGCTCACCTTTTTTTCCCTGGATACGAAGTTACGTTGACCTGGTACTATCCTCTTCTCTACATTTTTTTGGTTCTTTATTTTTGGAAGAACGGAGTAGTTAAAATTGAGCTGAGTTATATATATATATAATTTTATATATAATTTTGCCGCTTCCCCAATATTCCTGTCCTTGTACATTATCATTCGGCAAATATCTACTATAACTATATATATATATATAATATTATATTCACATAACTGATTAAACATAGAGAAATATAATATAATGTTTGTCTATGGATTAAAACATAGACAAAATAAAAGAGACGGATTGAAGTATAGGCGGTATAAGACACAACGTTACTGCGCAACTGACCCGAATAAAATGATTTAAAATACTATAAATTACATTTCACTTCACTATTTATTCTTCAATGTCGATAAATATCCTAGTATATCAACTTTTAAGTCATTAAAAATGAAAATATACAAAATCAATCATACATTGGCTGGTGTGAATCTAGCTTCTGCTTGTCAAAGTCATAGTGAAAGTGTCAATAATTATTCTACAAAATTAAAATGGTGAATCAGATTTAAAATTAGTTTATTTATGAATTATATTATATTATTATATTAATAATTATATTATATTTCTCTATGGATTAAAACTATTGAACAAACGGGTATGTCATTTGTTGTGGGAACCATAGATAACCTAAATCATTGAGACTTTTGAGCCAAGGTTATCTATGCTAAAGGGCAGTTTTAGCGAGGATACCGTTGAAGCTTCAGTAACCGGTATTGGTATCGTTACGGTATGTAATTGTTATCCCCAGTACCAGTAAATGGAAAAGATCGCTAAAAAAAACACAAACGGTGGTAAAACGGTTAACACTTAATTTGACATATTATTTTATATTTGGTTATCTAGGGTTTGTTTTTGTTTTGTTCGTTCTTGCTTCTTGTTGGAAAAATTAAAAAAATGGAATTAAATCTTCAGTTACTTCCAGTAATTTGGGAGCTAATTGTTGAGGAAAACTTGTTTTTAATAAACAATGCTCTTTTAATTGAAAGTAATATCGATGTTTACTTAACGTCAGCAATAATAAGAGAGAAACACATAAGAATGTTTATGAATGAATTGGTTTGGCTTGATAATTACGACAACACTGCGTTTTACGAATTATTTAAATTAGAAAAATCTATATTTCAAAAACTTCTTGAAAATTTATTAAGGATCGACAGAGAAAAAATTCTTCAAAAACCTTTTAGAGGAGGTAGAAAACCTCTATCCCCTGAAAAGTCGCTACTTATATTTTTGTGGTACATTAATTATCAAAGCACACTAAATGAAATAGCAGATAGATTCGATGTTGTTCGATCAACAGTTATGAATGATGTTAATAATGTTATAAGCTAATTTTTGTTTCACAAATATTAGACTACTATTAGAATAATACTTATAAACTACTACGACGATGTGACACTGACACATGTTTCATGTTTGTAAACAAAATTTTCAGTAACCGCCAGTAACCTACCTCTTGACTTGTTGAAATGTTTCATATCAACGGTATCAAACAATGACGTCAGCATATTACGTAACAACACCTTCCCCTGGGAACTGGGACAATACTAGACGAACCAAACTTTCAGATGGGTCTGGATA
>CAJUYH010001689.1:46708-66504 GCA_910591685.1 Galerucella tenella
GGCTGTTGAGCACAACCCAAACGTTTGAATGAATGAATGAATGAACACCTTCCCCTATGATACCGTTGGACGCTAAAACAACGCGGTTAGTGTTCGGTTACTAAATCACTTTAACGGTATCCTCGCTAAAACTGCCTTTAAGAGCGCTTTCAAACGATGCACTTTGTGGCTGGCTACTTTGTCTGAAAAGAATCGCGCGGTTAAAAATACATTAATATAAATAGAATAGACGCATTCACACGAGACACAGATGAATGCGTCTATTTATATTAATGTACATAGACAAAATAAAAGTATATTTCCCTATGTCAATGTATTTTCAGCCGCACGATTCTTTTCAGACTTTAGTAGCCGGCCACAAAGTGTCTCGTCTGAAAGCGCTCTAATTTGTAGCAGTGTTCATCAAAGACAATATATACAGTATCCGCCAAAATAAACAGTACCGAAAATGAAAATAAAAATTAATTTTTAATTTCTGTAATGTAAGTGTTCAAAATGTTCACCATTTCAACGCAAACAAGCTTCATATCGATTTTGTAAGTCAATAAACATATTTATAAAAAGTGGTTGATGTACCTGCCGAAAAATATTTTGTATTCTTTCCCGTAGTTCGGCAATATTTGCCGGCGGATTTTCCGAGTGAAATATTTTGTCCTTCATTATGCCCCAAATGTATGCGTCAGGTGGCGTCAGATCAGGTGAATGAGAAGGATATTAAATTTTTGTTGATATTTTATTGACACCTGTTCTAAGCTTGGACCATCATTACGACCTTTTCCGTATGAACGAAAATAATGCTCTACCAAAAAAACTTTTATTGACATTTTGTATACTTATTATCAGTTTTTTGATAAACTGTAATCAGTAGTAATAACCCAAGGACATTGATAATTGTTCCAAAAAATTTTATGACAGATTTCGAAAGCTTGCTGCTTGGAAACAGACCAACGCCGTAGGCGGAGGTCTGTTGCCTACAAGCAACAAGCTTGAGAAAGTTGTCATACAATTTTTGAGCATTTATCAATGTCCGTGGGTTATTCGGATAGAAAATTCTTTGCTAATTATAAAAAAAATACAGAGCTAAAACAATGTATTTAAAGGTGCAATTAACAAGGGAACAATTGAAAAAGTGACATTTCGAAATATTAAATATTTGAAACTTCAAAATCGAAATATATCAATAGGTATGTGCCCATAGCAACGTGACACACTCATATGCAAAGGCTTTGCCATGAAGATGAGGAAACCTTAGTATACATACTGTGTTACTGCGAAGGCTGAGGTAATCAATAATGGGGGAGAAAAAACCACGACCCTCCCAGTATGGAGGTGGACCTGAGGCTTACTATTCGAAGTCTAGTAAAAAGAACGCGCCCAGACAAGAGACTCTAGAATAACAGGAGAGAGAAGGGCACACTCAATAGACCTGCAAAGCTCGTAGTGGAGAGGCACATATTTATCATCTTAATCTTATCTGGCTCAAATTTATATCCTTTAGCATCGCAAAAAGCAGAAAATTGTCGCCAGATTAATGATTGAGTCGCAACGGTATTTTAGCTGGCACGCAGGAATTAACAATTTGACTAATTTTATTGTCCGTATCGACTCATTGTTAGTGTTCACTAGCTATGTTCGCGAGTCACAATCCGAACCAGGGGTGCGATTTTCGAAACCATTCGGGAGTAAATCGTATACGAAAAATGGCCATTTTCGTATGAAATTTAAATAACCTAATTTTCGACATGCTCAAACGGTAATCGTATGCGAACACTTTCGTATGGCTTGTTTCGAGTGGGTTCATTCCATTCGAATAAATGTTTTCGTGTACGGAAAGTGTAAATTTACATAACCTAGATTGAAAATATTTGTGTTTGGTATGTCATTAATTTGAATAATAAATGATATAAGGAGCAATTCTATAAGCAAATGTTACATTTTAACGCACAGGTAAAAATAAGACAATCTGCTAAACCATTTTTGCAAGTCTGTATGCATATTAAGCTTTGAAGTATTAACGGAAAACTTATTGGATACCATACATGTTGAAATTCGAATTCTAATCTTGACTAGGTATAGATTAAAACATTTATAATAGCGGAAGCTTTGTCAAATATAACGGCGTACCGTTAATTTTTAACCACTTCTTATACAATTGACCCCATAATCAGTTATAATATGGTAGTTTTTGATGATTTAATTCATTTAAACTTCATTAACGCTATACAAGAAGCGGAAGAGTTAGCAGATAGATCTCCTAGGATCTTTAACTTTAACCCATTTATTGAACCTTTCGAGGAATATTCAGAAATATTGTCACATTTTTCATTAAGAGCAGCACTAGAACTTGAATATCTTCTGTATGTTCCTTGTGGTATATTATTCATTCTTTTTTTTAATTTCTTGGGAAATTAAACCACAATATTTTTGAATTCTTTATTTCAACGTAGTTGAGTTTGACATATATGACACAAAGGAGCAGCTTCTTTTGTCAAGTGATGTTGATGTGTTATTCGTGTATGTCCAATTCTTAAACGGTTTACCAGTACTTGTTCTCTTCTTTTCAAAGGCAGTGGGAGTTTGGTTCCAATTTCGGGTATTATTTGTTTTAAATTAGTTTCAGTGTCTTTCCAGGTCGATTGCCATTTTTTGTAAATGTATTTTTTTATTGAGGATCTGTGATCGGTGTGGGGAAATTTTGTAAGGAGAGGTAAATCATCTGTAGAAGTTGATTTTAGGGCTAAGGTGTCAACTTCTTCGTTTCCTCTTATTCCCATGTGTGATGGTACCCATAAAAAAGAGATGTTTTTATCTCGCAAGCCGTAAAGCTCCTTTTTAATAAGTTCGTGGATCGGGTGTGATGGATATACATTTTTCATATCTTTTAGGGTGCTTAATGAGTCAGATATAATAAGAAAGTTGCTTCCATTAGCTGTTTTGCACATTTTAAGGACATGGAGTATAGCAAACGCCTCTCCAGTATATATACTACAATTTTGTGGCAGTAGCATAGCAAATTTTGTATCTTTATATATGTAAGCTGCAGCATTTCCGGTGGTTGTTTTGGAAGCATCAGTGTAAATGAAAGAAAATTTGGAAAATTTCGATGCTATTTCGTTGAAGGAGTTTTGTATCAGGATGGGAGTGGTGGTCTGTTTTTGATAGGATGTTAGGGATGTTTCTATATGCGGTATTTGAATGATCCATGGAGGGATATTTAATTTTGATGTTAGAGAGTATTTAAATTTCTCATTGTCGTAACTTATATTTCTGATTCTTTGGTAGAAAGGTAACTTTTTTGTGGGTTTGTTTCTAGGATAATTTATGGTGGTATTTTTGAATGTTGAGGAATATGCTAAGTTGTAAAAGTTTGCTGATATTCTAGCTACGTAGTTTAGGGAGAGCATTTGTCGGCGAAGATGCAGTGATGGTTCATTTGCTAATGCTAGGAGGCTGCCTATGGGGCTGGTTCTGAAAGCACCTAGTGATGCTCGTATGGCAGTGGATTGGACTGAGTTTAATTTTTTGAGCAAAGTTTTATTGGCTGTTTCATAGCAGATAGCTCCATAGTCCAGTTTGCTTCTTATTAATGATTTATATAGACCTAGTAAGGTTGCAGTGTCTGAACCCCAAGTACTGTTTGATAGAATTTTGAGTAAATTTATTCTTGGTTGACATGATCGATGTAAATTTGCTAAGTGTGTTTCCCATTTCAGCCTGTAGTCAAAAGTGAGGCCCAAAAAATTTATTTCATCAACTTTAGATATTGGCTTTTCGTTTAGGTGGAGGTTTAAATTATTTAAGCATTTCTTTTTATTGAAGACGATATAGTGTGTTTTCTCAGGTGAGAATTGAAATCCTGTTTTCAAAGACCAATTTTCTAAGCTATGTAAGCACGTTTGTAAAATTTGCGATGCCAACATTACGTTTTTGCTTTTGATGTAAATAACTAGGTCGTCTGCATATAAATTTACTTTTACAGGTTTGCGTATTTCTTTAACTACACTGTTTATTGCTACGAGGAATAAAGTAGGACTTAAAATGGATCCTTAGGGGTGTTCCGTTTTGAAGTTGTCTCACCGAAGATTTTTGACCATTTGCTCTAACTTGAAAGGTTCTAGTATTCAAAAAGTTTTTTATGTATGATAATATGTGGCCCTGAATATTCCATTCTTTGAGTGTTTTTAGGATATGATATCTCCAAGTGGTGTCAAAAGCTTTATTCAAGTCTAGAAATACTGCTATCAATTTTTGATCCATTAGGAAAGCCTCATGAATTTCGGACTCTAGTGTTACTAGATTGTCAGTAGTACTTCTTCCTCTTCGGAAGCCGCTTTGATTGGGTATAAGGATATTCTCATTTTCCAAATGCCAGGTTAGTCTATAGTTGATAATTTTTTCTAGAAGGTTTTTCAAAAATGACGATAGAATATTATCAGGGCCTGGGGCAGTATTTTTCAATTTTTTCAGGCAAAAATCAAATTCTTGATAAGTTATTGGAAGATTTAGGTGAGAGTTATCTTCTATTATTTCAAGGTTGCAGTCAACTGAGTTTTTGTATTCCAGAAAGGTGCTTGGGCTATATTTTGGTTCCACCAAGGTACTGGATGTTTTTTACATAATTTAGTTTTTCCGATGTGGGAATTTGCTGCGTTAAGAATTATACGATTGATATTTTCGACATTTTCATTTACGTTATTGACATGCACAAAGGTTGCGATATTATTTTCTATTTCGTTTTGATATTGGCTCCAGTTTGCGGCTTTAATTTTCCATGTTTGGTAAGGAAGACTTGGTGGAGATTATTTTTCTAGTAAGGATATTTTAATGGGGAAATGATCGCTATCATGCAAATGTTTTAGGGTTTCCCATTTCATCTAGGATGTTATTGAGGGGGAACAAAAGGAAAGATCTATAGCTGATAGGGTGCCATTGAATGAATTGAATCTTGTGGGTTCTCCAGTGTTTAATAGTGTTAAATTTGAAGCATTTATATTATTTTGCAGAATATTTCCATTTTTATCGGTTTTATTACTGCCCCATGCCAGCTTATGGCAATTCATGTCTCCAACAATAATTTTAGGAGGTGGAATCTGAGTTATTAGCTCGTTCAATTCAACTAGGTCGTTCTGATTTGGGTGAGGTAAGTATACGTTACATATATTTATCTTTTTTTTGTGAATAACCGATACTGCAACAGCTTCTTAGTTTGTATTTATGACGATTTCCTTTGATTCAATGTCGTTTTTCACAAATATTGCTACTCCACCGCTAGAAAAATCAGTGTTCCTGTTTTTTTGGTAGGCCATATAATCTTTTAGGCGAACGTTTGTTTGATTTTTGAGATGGGTTTCTTGAAGGCAAAGTATTTGAGGGGATAATTTATTTATGACTAGCTTTAATTGTTCATGGTGGCTAAAAAAACCGTTCAAATTCCACTGAAGAATATATGAATCCATCACATTACTTTAATGTTGAGATAATGTGTCACTGTCGCTTAATTCTGATGTTGAGATGCTAGTAGCAAATAATTTTTTCTTAAGTCGTGTGATATTATTTTTCAAGGTTTTATTTCTTATGTTTTTATATTATAATTTAGAATTTCGAGTAACTCGGATGGTTCGTTTGAATAATCAGGTGCGATTATTTCAGGGTTTGTAGCACCAATTGTAACGTCTTTTGTTTACATTAGAGTTCAATAGTAGTTTTTACGCAACAGTTGAACCAACTGTACTAGTAATTTCAAATTACATAGAAATCGCTGATTCTAACTAGCTTGCAGAATATACTTATTGTTTTGTCTATTAAAATATATGAATTGCTTTCATGACATTATTAGTATGTTAATTGCGGTCATTCTATTCTACTTCGATTGGAAATAAACATGTAAGGAAATCGGTCTCTTGAGTTTGAATTATATAATAGTTGCCGAATAATTATCGATATCCTGAACTTCCATTACATGGCGATCCTGCCGAAAACAATTATATAGATTGTTAAGCATCAAGCATAAGTTTTAAATTATGGGCCAAAAGCAGTCTACGGATCAAGAAGTTGCGGAAAATGGAGTTGTAAACTCAAATTTCATAGTGAAAGAGAAACAGATACAAGTGACAGGAGATATTAAAGTGTTACTTTACATAATTGTCGCCGTTCTGATTATTAAATTGTCATTCAAAATTTACAATTGCCACACAAGAAGAATAAAAAGGAATTTAAGAAAAGAAATGGTTCGTTCCCGAACAAGTATGGTGTAGCTGTAGTTTAGTGACTGGACCGTGGTATAAGTGAGGTACTGTTGTCGGAAGTGTAACGTCGGTTTGAGTGATATTGATAATTTCTGGTAAGGCATATTTTTATGTATTCGATTTTTTTTTTTTAACCTCGTACGTTACTTATTTATCCTTATTAAAAATTGATGTGGGAACAAACTATTGTTCAATTAGAATTAATCAGAGATGATATTAAAAGACAAGCTAAGAGAGCCATTAAAAGGAACGTACCGAAAACTGCTGCCATTAGAGATGAGATAAGAGATAGCTTAACCGTTTTATTCAACAATTTTACGCGAACTTTGGCTTTTTCTTGGGAAACCTTAGACACTGAGCAAAAATTCGCGGCAAATCAATTGTTTCAAAAGATTAGGGACCCAGTATTAAGGGCATTTCAGGCTCTTAGTGTTAGGTACAAAATACCTACTTCCTGCATTCAGCGAATCGACCCTCGTCTACTCGAGGAAGATAGCGAAGACGACGATAACTCAGAAACCATGCCGGTTAGCGCTATGGAATTTTTTAATTTAGCGGCGAAGATAATTCCCAACGAATTCGATGGTTCCATAGAGAAATTTCCATCTTTTTTAGACGCATTAGAATTGCTAAAATGTAACACCGGGGATCATATGGGTAACGCCGTTGCTTTTATTAAGACTCGTCTAATAGGTAAAGCTCGTGTTTTAATAACAGCCCAAAATAATATTGACGATATCATAACAGCGCTTAAAAATGGAATTAGAGGCGAAAGTTCTAGTTCGCTTGCTACTAAAATGTTAAATTTTAAACAAATTTCTCGGGATACTGTAAGTTATGCCACGGAAATCGAGCGTTTGGCAGAAAAATTAAAAAGATCGTATATTAGCGAAGGAGTACCTGTTCAAGTTGCGGAAAAATACAGCACAGAAACAACTGTCAAAGCCTTAAGCAAAAACGCTAGTTCGGAAAAAACTAGGTGGATAGTGGAAGCAGGCACCTTCACTAATGTACAAGAAGTTATTATCAAATTTATAAACTCAAACTCACAAGGTTCGGAGGCTAATGTTTTAAATTTTAGATCAACTAGGAATCTTAATAACGGTTTTA
Source organism: Galerucella tenella (assembly GCA_910591685.1). Taxonomy (NCBI): domain Eukaryota; kingdom Metazoa; phylum Arthropoda; class Insecta; order Coleoptera; family Chrysomelidae; genus Galerucella; species Galerucella tenella. Next base: position 54,064 of record CAJUYH010001689.1, read on the forward strand.
GGGGTAAACGACACTACAACAATTATAATAGCTATAATAATAGAAATAATTTTGTTAATCAGCGAGACCCACAAACATACAGTCGCGGTTCCGCAAATTTCAGTAGGGGCAATAGATTTAGAGGGAACTATTTTAGAGGCGGAAATAATCATCAGCGTGTAAGAATATGTGGTACTAATCAGGAGTCGGGAAACCTTCCCGACCCCCAACAGCAGTTGGGGGAAATATAAATGCTAAAATATTTAACCTTGACCTATCACTTTCGAATTTTGTGATCCTTTACACTAAAATGGCATGTTCGGAATGTACATTTATAGTCGATACAGGCGCTGATATATCAATTTTTAAACAGGGTAAAATCATACCAAATCAAAAAATAAATTCATTGAATCCCATAAAAATTAAAGGAATAACCAGCGGCCTTACTTCTTCTCTAGGATTAACCAGGACGGATATTGCAATAGATAATTTTACACTAAATCATTCATTTCATGTCGTAAACGACGATTTCCCTATACCAGCCGATGCTATCTTGGGTAGAGATTTCATATCTAAATATAAATGTACGTTAAACTATTCATTCTGGACCATGTCAATTATGGTCGCCTCAGGGTACATAACAATTCCAATACTTAACAGCCCTGAAGAAAATACTTTAACTGTTCCACCAAGGTGCGAAGTAATTCGGAAAATTAACCACCTCAAAAGTGTAAAAAATGACTCTTTGGTAAACAATCAAGAGCTACAGCCAGGTGTATTTTTAGCTAAAAGTATAATATCAAAAGATAATCCTTATGTGCGGATTCTGAACACAACATTCGAAAGTGTAGTCATAAGAAATCCAAATATTGAGACAACAGATCTCAATCAGTTTGATATCTATGATATAAAAACCCAATCCGAAAATAGAAACGAATCTTTAGTAAAATCTTTGGATCAAAACATACCAGAATTTGTAAAAAAGGATGTACTTGATCTTTGCAAAGATTTCTCAGACGTATTCGCCTTGAAGACAGACAAAATTACTGCAAATAATTTTTACAAACAAAAATTAAAGGTAAAAGATTGCACCCCTAGTTATGTAAAAAATTATCGTATACCATATTCACAAAAACAAGAAATAAATACGCAAGTTCGAAAGATGCTGGAAAATGATATAATTGAACCTTCCTTTTCTGAATATAACAGCCCAGTTCTTTTAGTACCGCGACGATCAGTGGACGGGCAAAAATCTTGGCGGTTAGTTATCGATTTTCGTCAAATAAACAAGAAACTAGTTCCGGACAAATTCCCGATAGCCCGGATCGATGAGGTTCTCGATCAGCTTGGCAGGTCCAAGTGGTTCTCAGTTGTCGACCTAATATCAGGATTTCATCAGATACCCCTAGATGAAGATTCGCGCGACATTACATCGTTTACCGCGGACTCCGGATCTTACCGTTTTAAAAGACTACCCTTTGGACTAAACGTCAGCCCAAACAGCTTCGCGAGAATGATGTCCTTAGCTTTCGCTGGTATTACACCCGAAAGGGCATTTTTGTATACGGATGACCTTATAGTCATTGGATGTTCCGAAAAACACCATCTCAGAAATCTGAAAAGCGTATTTGAAACATGTAGGAAATTTAATCTAAAACTTAATCCCGAAAAATGTAAATTTTTTAAAAGGGAAGTCACATATTTGGGTCATAAGATCACAGATAAAGGGATTCTACCCGACGATAGCAAATATGATACTATAAATAAATATCCAGTACCTATTAACGCTGACGAAGTAAAAAGATTTGTAGCATTTTGTAATTATTACCGCCGTTTTATTCCCAATTTTGCAGCTATAACCCAACCACTAAATAAATTAACAAGGAAAAACACCGAATTCGTGTGGACATCAGAATGCGGAAAATCTTTTAATACCTTAAAAAACGCTTTGATCAGCCCACAAATACTTCAATACCCAGATTTCTCTAAGCAATTCGTTTTAATTACAGACGCATCCAATTTTGCTTGTAGTGGTGTTTTGTGTCAAAACTTCGACGGTGTTGAACTTCCAGTGGCGTATGCTTCCCGTACATTCACTAAAAGTGAATTAAATAAACCGATAATATTGAAGGAATTATTAGCTATACATTGGGCAATAAAATATTTTAAATGTTATTTATACGGATCTCAAAAATTTTTTGGTAAAAAGCGATCACAAACCTCTTCAATATTTATTTTCTATGAAAGATCCTTCTTCCAAATTAACTAGGATAAGACTAGATCTGGAAGAGTATAATTTTGATATAGAATATATAAAAGGTTCTGACAATGTTGCAGACGCATTGTCAAGAATAAGTATTAACGACCTAAAAGATATTCAAAATACAAATTGTCAAATTCTTGCAGTAACAAGGTCAATGTCTAAAAAACAGTCACGTCATAGTGATGAAGTATTAAAAGATAAAGTAAATCCAAATTGTAGAGTATTTGAAGCTCTTAACGGAACAGATGTTCAAAAATTACCTAAATTGGTATTTGAAATGAAACCTACACATCTAAGGATGAGTGTATGGTTCAAAAAGAAAATAAGCGCGCAAGAAGTATTACCAGTTGTAAATGGCAATATTGACTTAGGTCAAATATTGTCTCGGTTAGACAAAATAGCTGGCAATGGTAATCTTATTAAATTAAAGCTATATACTAGCGATATAATTTTTAAAAAGTGCACTATAAAAGAATTCAAGAGTAAAGGAAATGAGTTATGTAAAAGAGTTACTATTTATTTATGCGAATCACCTAGGTTGATAACAGAAAAAAAAGAGAAAAATGAACTTATGACCAAATATCACGATAATCCCCTCTTAGGAGGACATTGTGGTCAAAAAAGGCTACTTAAAAAATTGAAGTCGGCCTACAGATGGCGTAACATGTCACGTGATGTAGCTAATTACGTGAGAAAATGCCATAAATGCAAAATAAACAAAGCAAAAATTAAACATCGCGAACCAATGATTATTACCCCAACCCCTCAACAAGCTTTCGATATTGTATGCATAGATACCATCGGGCCTTTTCAAAAATCAAATCGCGGCTATAGTTACGCTGTAACTATACAGTGTGAATTAACAAAATACATTGTAATAATACCAATACTGAACAAAGAAGCAGTAACTGTGGCGAAAGCAATCGTTGAACATTTTATTTTAATTTACGGTCCCATGAAGGAAATTAGAACCGATATGGGACTAGAATACAAAAACGAATTAATTTCTAACATCTCAAAACTACTTTCAATAAAACATAGTATTTCAACTGCCTATCATAGTCAAACTATAGGTGGGTGTGAGCGTAATCATAGGGTTTTTAACGAATATGTTCGCATGTATATTAATGAATCACTAACCGATTGGGATACTTGGACAGCTTACTATGCGTTTTGTTATAACACAACCCCAAGTAGCTACCATAATTACACGCCCTTCGAATTAGTCTTTGGGAGGAATGTAAATATTCCCGGAACTCTAATGGGTTCTAGCATTGATCCTCTGTATAATTTGGACGCTTATGATCAGGAGGTACGCTACAGACTACAAGTGGCTCATAAAAGGGCTAAAGAGCATCTAGAAAAAACCAAAAGGGAGCGTAAAGTTAAATATGATGTCGGTACCGATGAGTTAATACTACAACATGGTGATCTTGTTACTCTGACGAATGAAAACAGGAGTAAATTCGAAAAACTCTATAATGGTCCCTTTACGGTAATTTCCACAAATGGCCCAAATTGCGTTATTAGTAACTTTAAGGATAAAGAAGTGACTGTACACAAAAATCGATTACAAAAATACGCCTAAATAAACAATAATTGTATAGTTTTGTTATTTACCATTTTTCGTACGTTATAAGGGAGCTCCTGAAAAATTATGTATTTTTAGCTTATACTGTATAATTAATTTTAATTTCATTTCAGTCAATTTGTACATATCTATTGTCAGCAAAATATTACATTTAATCATGGTTCACTAGTTGAATATTTTTAAATATATTTTTGCGTTTATTGGAATTCACTTACTCTGCAAGTTTGTTGTTATTCTAAGGAATTTAGAAGAATCAAGTTTTCTAGTGCTCTGTCATTTGTTTATTCGTGATGAATAGCTTCTTAGGACAATGCCCTTCACAAGTGGCCATAGTGAAGGTCATTCTCCTCAAAGGGGGAAGGTGTAACGTCTTTTGTTTACATTAGAGTTCAATAGTAGTTTTTACGCAACAGTTGAACCAACTGTACTAGTAATTTCAAATTACATAGAAATCGCTGATTCTAACTAGCTTGCAGAATATACTTATTGTTTTGTCTATTAAAATATATGAATTGCTTTCATGACATTATTAGTATGTTAATTGCGGTCATTCTATTCTACTTCGATTGGAAATAAACATGTAAGGAAATCGGTCTCTTGAGTTTGAATTATATAATAGTTGCCGAATAATTATCGATATCCTGAACTTCCATTACACAATAGTGATATGTAGGAAGTCACAGATCTCATTGAAATTCAAAACAAAAGGTGGGCTTCGATTTTCAATTTGATCCTTAATTGTTTCTAATATGAGGGTAAGTTCTTCGCTAGTTGATTTGTATTTTTTCTTGCTATTTTTTGTTTTTGTTTTCGATGGATCCATAGGTTGAGCGAAAGTGATGGAAGGGCTGTATCTGTATCAGTATCTGTAGAGTAGGGAGGGTGAGTGTGTAGGCTCACAGCACTTAGGCCACATGTGATCCATTGAACATCCTCCCGAGAAGTTGTCCTCCTAGGTCATTGTCCATCCTGTCCCTCTCAGGAAGGTGGACAGGTCACTGGTAGACATCTCATCTCATCTCATCTGATGGAAGGGCTTTCTAAACATTCAGGTGATGTTGAAATTTGTCTTTTTGTGGTGAGGGAGGGAGTTGATTGTTGTGGAATCTGTTTTAATGTTGGTTTGGAAAATTGAGGTGTGGTAGGATTGATTGGGGACGTTTTTGGTGACTCAGATAAGAAGCTTTCAGTTGCTGTCTTTGTTATGGTTTCTGTTATGTTTTGTGTGCTGCTTGTTTCTTCTGTAGGGTTTGTTTTGGATGGTTTCATCTGTTTAGGGTTATTTTCGATATCCTGTTCTTCTATGGATGTGTGTGTGTCTTTTTGTTTTGAACAAGTGGATTCTTCGTGACCTATGGTTTTGCATACAGAACAATTTAATCCATCGATTGAGAGAAATAATCGGTAAGTGGTGTTTTCGTTTGTTATCTCGAATGACTCTGGAATCGATTTGTTTTCGAGAGGAGATATAAAAATTTGTCTGCGGAAGCTCAATACGTGACTGTATTCTGCTTCAGGCATTCCTACTCTTAGAAATGTCATCCGTGATACTGGTTTTATTCCCATTTTTTGGATTTCCTCTTCGATTTGTGTATTGGGTATGGTTGGTTGATTGATTTATGTTGAGCAATCAAATTATCAACTGTTGTTTTTGAAGAAAGGTAGATACAAATTCTGTTGTTTGTGATCCGAGATGCATATAAAACGTTTTTCGGTTGGACTATGGATCCAACGCCCACGATGTAGTCGTGAAACTTGGTCCCATCAATTGATGTAAGGATGATGGCTTGTTCCTTCGTAGGGTATTTATGTGTAGCTAGTATGTTGGAGTAGGTTTGTTGTGATGGATTTATTCCATCTATTGAAATTTTATCTGTCATCTTCACATGCTTTAGAGTTTAGACAATATCCTTAGGCCGACTCTGGTTAGTTTACGGTAATTAGGACAGGTTCCGAAAAACCCGTCCGAAACTTCCCACAACAAAAACCAGACTGAGAGGCGAAAAGTTTGTGTAATAAGTAGGTCTTGTACTCACTGTGACTGTTTGAGATTAATCTGGATGGACACTAATACTTTGTACTTAAGATACACTAAAGTGTTTATTTTAATTTTACTGAAAACTGTTTGGTTCAATAAATTAAGCTAGACCGAGATAAACGTGGTATTTTCAACCAAGTGCAGGATCGGTCTCCAGATTATTTTTTGATTCACAAATTTTTACAATAAAAAAGATCAATAAAATTATCATACAATTATAGAAAATTTTAAATTCTTTTCTTTTCATGTTATTCACTTTTAATGCTAAGCGATACGCTATCTGGCGGAGTAAACTCGCATCAATGTCACGTGACCAGCAAGTGTGATTGCTTTTTATTTATTTACAACCAAGCGTGCATTTGTGTGAGGATTATAGTTGTTTGATAGTGATAAATAGTTTGTTAAAAGTGAAAATGACCAGCAGAGCAAATTGTTGTGTACCTGGATGTAACTCTGTGTATAAAAAACCCCGATTTGACCTTTCATCATTTTCCAAATGAGGGTCAGAGAGTCGAGAGTATTGGAGAATCCGGAATGATGACTATGGTTGATAGAAAGAAACTGTGGGAGATCAAATTGAAAATAGGAAAGAGAGATACCAAAAACATGAGAGTTTGCTCTAAACATTTTGTCGAGGACGATTTCATAACTCCTAGTAATTGTAAGTATTTTGTTTTTTATAATGTGGTTGAAGTAATTATCTAACAATTTTTCAGGGGGCTATCAGAAACGGTACCTGAAAAAGACTGCTGTACCAAGAAAAAACTTACCTGTGTCCAGTGTTATAACAAAATCAAAAAGTCTGAAGATAGAAGAGAAAAAGAGAAGATATGAAAAACTTACTGAAAGAAGACAGGCAAGTTCTCTTGCTGGTTATTTTTATTGAAGTCAAAACTAAATAACTATACTTACTAACTATTGGTCATTTCAAATTTTAGGTTAATCAACTCCCTTCCACCTCCAAGGATGACATGATATCGAACTCATTTAGTGACTTTGATGGAGCTAAAGCACTACTGGAGCTTCAACAACAGGAGTTAACATTTGTTAAATGCGAGGATAAAGATTTTCAGAATTTTCAGGAATACTTTCCCTTTGCATTTTGTACCAATTGTTGATGATATATTGAGAATTATTTGTGGTATTGTTAATTTGGGTAGTCCTATTTTGAGAGAAGATTTGTTTTTGCACTAATGATTATGCTATGAAGAAAAATTGTTGCAAATATTTTTAAATTAAATAATACACAGAAATTTCATATTTTTATTGTATACAGGAAATGTCACATTATTTTTGAGAAATAATAACTATTTTCCTGACTTGATGCATCTTGAGATAATTCTTCTAAAAAAATTGTTGTTGCTAACCAATAGTTTATATTATATCCTTAAATATTTCAGATATAAAAATTAATTTATTAATTAATATATTTATAGTATTCATGGTAAATCATGATGAATAATAAATACAAGTTGTTTATAAACAGATATTGGTAATCTGTTCAGCTCGTGCTTACAATAGTTGTGCTTCTCATACAGTCTCCTTACCTATTCCCACCTCCTCTCTAACAAAAAAATCTATTATATATGATAGTAAAAGATTATTTAATCATTTGCCATTAAACGTTAGGAAAATAAATAACAAAATACATTTTAGGAGAGAGGTGAAAAGATTGTTGACATCAAGTGCCTACTATAAAGTTTCGGAGTACTATGTCAATTATTTTGCATTGATTTCATGGGGATCACTTTTCACTGCACTAGTTTGCAAACAGTAGGATCTGATCATCCATTTTTTGTCCACTTTTTCTCTGACCACACATAATAACATGGTTCGCTGCCAGAACAGCTTCACCTTCTATTAGGCATCTGCTGTTTGGAGAAGCAGATAAATAATCAAAAATTGAGGACAATGACAGAAACATCTCTTCAAAAAATATCAGAAAAATATATAACAGATTATCCTGTTCGAAAAAATAAAAAAGCTTGCTCAACCACAATAAACTCATATTTACAATGCAATCACACTTGGCGTCAAAAACATATGATTTTCGACAAAATGACAGCGCGGGAAAATTAAGGTTAAAATGTCAATAAGCCCAATCTTTCAAAATCAATGCCAGAGTAGCTGTTGTAGTAGATTGATCCAGGATCCAGAATATAATTTCTTTCTTTGGTGAAGGTCTTAAATTGTCCCCATATAGACTGATTACTTATTAGAGTATTTTTCGAATTATTTTCTAAAATCTTTTTTGTTATTTCTGCATCAGAAAAGGTACTAAACCGATAATTTTCACCCATTTTATATATCGCGTTGACACAATTAGGTAATTATTTTGACAACTATCTGACACTTGCTAGGAAAATAAAAGCCACATTGATTATTCCCGAGAATAATCACAAGAAATTTATTCCCACTATAATAATGACATAATTGGTTGAAATTTACCCTTGTGACAAATAAAGAAGCATTTCATTGGTTTTAAGAAACGTCAAAAATAATCTCTTAAATCAATCATGTTGTTGTTCGTATAACTAAGAGCCACACGATTTTGTGATAAATTAAAAATTAGTTTTCACTTTTTAATTGAATTTCCTGCTTGGACCCAAACTTTGTGGAATCTACTCATGCAATGATATAGGAAACCAAGGAAAACTATATCTGCTGATCTGTACACTTGTTACTTAAGAAGACTGTTTAATAGTGGAGAACTTCCTAGATTTATCTGTTCATTGATGACTTCATTTTGTAGGATTTTCAAGTGTCTCCTAATTTCTAATTCTTGAAAAAAATCTAGTTCTTGTTTCTTGTCACAAATATGTAATACTTCTAGTTCTGTGTTAATGAACGCCCAGTAGATGTTTTGCATAATGGCATTTAACATTATCATTTAATCTGTATGCTGTATGGTCGTACAAATTTATATCTAATTTCAGCATTACATTCTGGACATTCAAGTTTATACCTCCCAGACTTTTTTAATGGGATATTTTTGTTTCAATTACAAACAGTTTTAGCTTTATGTATCACAATAATTTTACTTTTTTAGTTTCATCCGTAATAAAAGCGTGTTTTTTAGTGTTTTAAACTATTTTTATTCCATCAATAAATAATAAATCGTATCTATCCGTTTGATACACATTAAATACATTTTGACATGACCCCGTAACATAAGGCTCTAATCAAATTCCTTTTCAAACGATACATTATATCGAATATTACAGCCGACCAATTTATTCAAGAAGCGACTTATTATTTTCTCACCCCCAACACCTCACTGATCGATTGCCTAACGTAAAATTAAAGTACCCTTTCGCGTTACAAAAGAATTATTAATAAAACGATCGCTCAATTTATTAAAAGTTCAGTATAAAAGCTATTCACTAAAATAAAATAAACAAAATTATGGTTAAATTCGAGAAAATATATATTTTCGAATGAATTCTAGCGACTATATAGGGACTTTTCACCCTACTAAGTATCCCAGCTCACTATTGATTTTCACCACCCCGATGTTCTGTCCGATTTCAGCTGTATTATTTCGCCAAAACGGTAAAATATGTCTGGAAAAACCTTTGCTTTTCGGTGCTAGAGTTTTCATCCCGCTTTTCGCGATTAAAATATGTTTGACAGTGATAAAATATGAATAAAAAAAGTGTCACGAGTACTTTATCCTATTTTCTAGATGTCAATATTACGTTCAAGAAAAAACTGGATTGAAAAAAATTCGGGAAATAGTTTCCATTTCGACTGTTTTCATTTAAAGAATAATGGAAAGTTGCTTTTTGTGGAATTCAACCTGTGGGTTGAATGATAAATCTAAAAAGATAGCGAAATTGTGACAAAAAATAATAGGTAATAGTCGCTGAAAAGTGGAAATATGCAGAAGGAAAATTCAAATCCTTCGCCAGAGGTGCACCAATATGTGGGGCCTTACAGATTGGAGAAAACCTTGGGAAAAGGTCAGACTGGTAAGTACGAAAATATAACCAGATTAAGTATCCTGCAGACATAAAATAATCTTCTTAATTTCATTAAAAAACCGAGAAAGTGTTAATTGTATTAAGCACGAAAGTTTTAGTTTTGTTACGTTTTTTACGAAGTATGTATGTATAATAATAATTAATATATTGTGTTAATTTTTTTTTGCCAACTAAAACAAATTAAAAAATATCTTCTATTTATACAATAGAAACATTTGATGAATGAAAGTACCTATATAGACTACATACACCAATAAATTATTTTAATATTAAAATAGTTTAATCTCTACATCACTTGACCAATTTTGATTGTTTGAATTTTGAAACGCATACATCGTCTTTTTTATGTAGGTACGTGGACATTTTAATAAGTGACATTTTTTTATTAAAAAATTACTGAAGAACTATTTATTTGAATTATAATTGAAATTTGGAAATTCCTTTTCTTTTTCTCCAAATATTCTATACAGGATGAATCACGGCCAATGTGAGGTTTACAGCGAAACGGTAGAGGCTTTAAAATTTTTATCACTTATTGCATATTGAAAATAGTTACGTTTTAAAATAATTTTAAAATATGAAAATTGTCACATTCAAGCGAGGCGTATCAAAGTTTTATTTTTAAATATAGTTTAATGAGGATTTTCAATACCTAAATACAGATTGGTCTGATTTATGTCGACTTTTCTTAAAATGTAAAGCTTCAAAGAAAATGAAACATACATTTATTTTCTTCATACATCTTAATAATTGGACACCACCTCACCGGATTAGGTCAATAGAGTGTTCAACTTCAAACTTCTAACCGTTTGTTTTTAGGTAATATGAATAAGTGACAAATGAGTTATCCAAAAATATAAATATTTTCAATTTTTTCCAAAGATTAACAAAAAAGAATGAAAACAAAAGTTTACTGAAATTATGCAACTTATAATAATGCAGATACGCCACTATAATGTCAATGTGAAGTTGTCGATAGTCTTTGTTTGTTATTCTATGCTTCAGCTTCCACCTCACTGACAAGTCGACCACATTGTTATGAGTCCTCAAGTCATTTTCAATTCAGTTTTCATAGTTTACTGATGAACAACGCATGATAGTATGAGTTCAATTTACAATAAATTCTTAAAATTTTCTAAAATGCCATCGTATTATAGTGTTTATAAGTGTGCAATGCCAATAATATAGTATATTAAAGTATAAGTGGATATTGAGGTCCTTAAAACACGTGCGATTTTTCGAGCATGACGGCGAAGCCAGAGTGCTCGAAATAGAGCAAGTGTTTTAGAGACTAGTTATCCACGAATACTTTACGCTATTTTTTTATACTACAACAAGAAATGGAAATAAGAACTAATAATGTAAAATGTAGGTATACCTTGCGTTGTCATGGAAATGAGAAAAACTAATTTGCATTTTGTCATCAAGATTTATTGATTTAAATAGTACCATTTCCTCCGATTTAAAAAATCGAAATATTAATATCTCAAACAATACCAACTGTATTTTCCATTTTCATTTATAAAATTGAAATAGTTAAATATTGTTCGAATAAAGGTTTTGACGTTACAATGTACTCCTGTCAGATCAATAATAAAAAAATTGTCATACTTAGTTTCTCGAGTTGTTGATGTTGCCATGGTAACTTTAAAAAACGCGCGTTTTTGAAAGTTTGATTTAAACACGCTGAGGCGTGCTTTAAATAGAAAAAATGGTTCACCAATAAAAAAAGGTATCTTTTTTTTCGATTTCTGGCTGTTTTAACGAAGCGAGGCGACTATTTAATTGATGTCTCTGGGCTCCTGAATCTGTTGCTCTTGACTGATATAATATTTCATTGACACTGTTCTACAAAGTCTGTCTGACAACCAACTGACTTACACCACATGTCAAAACAATTAAACTTCAACTCCATCTGTTCGGGGGACCTGTTAAAGTCAGGTGTTCTGCAATGCTCTATAGAGCTTAAAAATAAATATAAATTGATATCTAGATATCACTGTCGTTTACTTCTTAAATTCGAAGCATTATTTCCCGTTTTTAATCGTGAATTCAAACTAAATAGTGTTTGAATTTTATAAATTATTGTGAATCCAGTATTTACATCATGTTTTGTAGTTATAGATACATAATCGAAATAAAACTCATTACTGCGCTGAAAACAGATGAAAAAAGAAGAAACTGCTTAAGCGCTGTAACATATGGTCTTTTGTGAAAACTTCAACAAATTATTTTTGTTGTCAAGATCATTTCGATATAAGCAAAATACACAATGACGTGTTAAACTTAACAAACATGATGTTTTCTCAATGTAGTGGTGCACAAAATCATAATGAGGAATCTATTATATAGGGTTGTCCAAAAAAAAACGGAATTTCCTTTTTTATCGATATTTTTTTTATTACTAAGTCGATTTTATTGATGTCGGTTTTGTTTAAAAGATAATTAATCAAGACACACTACTAATCTAATATTTCGCGTTTTGTTAAAAAAAAATAAATGGCGGACAAATGCAAACTTTACCAAACTTTAAAACTGACTGGAACTTTTTTGTTTCGCACTGTATATGTTTGCGAATTATTTTACG
>CAJUYH010001690.1:0-15384 GCA_910591685.1 Galerucella tenella
TAACATTTCTCGGCGTTTGAAGGAGATAATAATAGTCATATATCTTTAGACACAAGTGATATAGAATATTTTCGTTGACACCGTATGTGCTAGGTGAAATAATTTTGAAAATAGGTCTGGGTCGGCACTTTAAAGATCTCTACCATCGGCTGTAGGTACTTTTTTAACTTATTTATCGTGTATTTAGATAGTCCTCTGTATTCGCATTTAGTTGTTGTGAGTAACACATTCGCAGAAACAATATTGGAATGTCTTATGGTTGAACGAGTATGGATTTAACTGTTAATGTCACATAGCTTACCAATAATTATGGAGTAGTCGGAATTCTTACCTGAAAAAAAAGAGTGCTTATTATATTGTTACATAAGTAGAAAAGCTATCTTATAATGTGGTTGGTTTCTCTACCTAGGATAAGTTTTCATTAAAACAGATAAAAATATATATTGTAAGGAGGTACGTTAAAATAACTATTTTAAAAAAATTTGAAAATAAGCCTAACTCTTTAGGAAAAATACAAAGACATGTTATGCCAAACATAACTAATGGAAATAGTGGTGATGGTCTATGCCAAATATGGCACAGAAACTTAGTTAACAATAAATAAACAGAAATAGATTATATTGAAGGCAACGTTTTTTGAAAATAATACTTTTGGAAAATTCATTTTCTTGGTAGGAACTAAACCAACCAAATCTCAATTTTTTTTATGGATATTTCCATTTTCAACCTTTCGTAAGTGTTCCCTCTACATATAGTGGTGAAAAGCGTTGCAGAAAAAACAAGATACAGACTAAGTAGAGAGAGAATCATGAAAAAAAATTACCTCCTCACTTCTTAGAAATCCGACAACCTGAGGACGATTAAAAAGTATTACTTTCCAAAGAAATTTGTTACGGAATTGAGCAACAAGAAGAAATGGGATCCAAATACCATTACCAGACTTGGAAAGAATGCCATTCAATGGTACACAGGCGGCTCTCAAAAGCAATAGAATAACTGGGATAGGAGTGTTCGGGACAGGAACCAAACACTTTGAAAGCTTGGGAAAAACCCCAAGTATCTCTCAGGCGGAAATCCACGCCATGAGAAAGTGTGACCAGCTCAATATTGATAGAGGATACAAAATACGAAGGATTATTATAATGTCGGATAGTCAAGCAGCCATTAACCCTGCAGTGCACACGTGAAAAAAAATTTCACCAATGCACACGTCGGGCCTAATAGGCCCAAGTATCAGAAAGTCCTAAAAATACATCAGGGGCTCATTGAAATTCAAATTTAAAGACTGGAAAGTATTGATACTGAACTTTTATTGGAAATAAAAAACGAAAAAAAAAATATTACACCAAACAAATAACAATTATTGTAAGTTGTAAGGTAAAATGTTATGACTAGCAACTAAAGTCTCATTCACTTTCTTGTTCATCTTCCATCATATTGCTGGCGCACTGTGGACAAAAAGTGTGTGCGTGCTCTAAGCAAACACACTTACTGCATTTTTCACAAAAATATCGGCTTTTCCTTCTTTTGCTGCAAAAATCACAATCTCTTCTCACTTAACATGTGGGGCCTATTAGGCCCATTACGCCCTCTACTCTCGGGTTATTCAACATATAAACGTTTTTTGTGGATGAGTGAATGAGTTTTATTATAACAGGAAGCTACACAGGATTTCATGTAATTCGATGAAGAGTTTTCTGTTTTATCTTCACTTAAATTTTCACTTGGGCCTCTCAGGCCTCTCAGATACAGAATAACGTTTCAAAATTTTTCGTTTACACTTCCAATCGTTTGTAAACGAAACCTTTGCTGAACGAAATATTACAGAATAGACGCTTCAATCGTACCTCTTATAACTTACCTATTTAAAAATTAATATAAAGGAAAAAAAAATTCCGAATAACAAGAAGTAACCTCCTGCTGGTGCCGTTCGCTTACATGTATACTGAGAGTGGAATAGTCTCGGCAGTTGAGAATCTTGCATAGGGCATGTTACTGACCTAGCCTGAACTCTCAAGGTCGTCTAAAGCAGTTATTAATAGAAACCTCTGTTCTTGTGTTCTACGACCGCAACATACATCAATGATCGTTAAGTAGATAAACCCGTTCATGTGAAAAAAAGCTGAAATTTAAGTCTATTTATTTGTATGGAGTGCCTTCTAATCGATTTTATAATTATTGCCGTTGTGTGAAAAAAGATCAAGACACAGGCAGTCTTGCATTACATTATTTGCAGCTGTTCAATTTGCCACGCATAAATTATAAATACAATTAATATTTATAGATTTCTTGTATATCAATATAACGTATAAGTAGCGCGGATGCTTATAGTTGCACATCCTTCTTTAAACCCCGTTATTTGGAAGGTGTTGGATATCATCGATTTTTATTGCCCAAATAATTCTTCCTATTTTATAATTCCTCGTCGTTATTTTGTGACTAGGTATTTGTTGGATAAAACGTGCAGCAACACTGTCTATCAACACCCGCAATCAGCAATGTAAAACGCGATAACACATCTATAAGATTGACATTTAACGGTGATGGTCATGGAACAGCTCTGGTTAACACAGTGAGGGAGAGCCTCTGCAAATGGGTTGTAGCGATAGCACTAGACGTCAGGAACGCCTCCAACACCACACCTTGGTTCCAGATTGTGGAGAGGATATGCGAATGGGGCATCCCTCAGTACTTAATAAACATGATTGACAGTTATTTGTGTGATGGACACATCTCAGTAATTGGGAACAGGCTATATGTAGACACTGGAGTTCTGCAAGGGTCGGTCTTAGGACTTTATTTATGGAATGTGCTATATGATAAGATCATACAAAAAAATGAGGAGGGAGTGGAAGTTATAGCCTTCGCAGATGACGTGGTGGTTACGGTAGCAGTGAATACGGATGAAATGTTGAGCCACAACGCGAATGGAACATTGGTGAGTATCTCCTTTTGGATAAAGAGGATTCACCTCCAGTTAGCCCCAGAAAAAACGGAAGCCGAGAAACGAACAAGCTGTAATAGTAGTTTCCCTAAATAGTGCGGAAAGTGATACTTTTCCGCAAGCTATTGCAGATGGCCGAACGAAGCTTTAGCGGAGTTCAGCCAGCACGTGCGGATGAGTCATTTAACGCACGTGTTAGGTGCACTATTTTTTCTACTAGCTACTAAATTTTTTAGTCGTTCGATGAACTATACTTACAATTTTCAGCATGAAGTATTTTTCTTATGAGCAGCATATCGAATAATTGGACTGCTAAGCGCTGATTATAATCAGAAAGATGCCATTTTTCTCAAGGTTAACTAACCGATCTAAATAATTTTCCCACTTCATTCGTGCTTTAAGCAGCTCGAATTCAAAGCCATGTAGTTATTAGGTATATTGAGAACAATGGAACTGGGGATCGATTGAGGATGATTGGAATTAAAATAGTGACAATTTTATAACAATAACATAACACCCAGTACAATATATTCCAATTCATACGTGAGAAGTCACTTTTGCAGTATATAGTCAATCAAAAAGAATGTTCAGGTACATAATTATACATACTGGCGGTATTCAACTTACTTTGTAGAATATCAGTACTGGTGGCTTTCAGTAATATTTCATAAAGATGAATGCTACATTGTGCTGTGTTATTTCGTTATTAAATGAATATTAGTTTGTACATACAGGTATGTATGTATGTAAGTATGTATGTATACTTGCCGTAATAGATATTATGCGAACTTAAAGTTCTTTGTTCGGCTGTAATTCGATACGTTACCGCCATGATCTGCAATATAACTTAAAGGGGATAAACGATTAGATAGTTGTATTAAAAATATTACGTCCACTATATATACATGTTAATTACTGGATAATGTTTGTGGATTTAATAGTTTAAAACCAGCTATATTTCTGCTTATTTTTTTCTGACAGATATTATCATGTCTTTCGGTGTATTTACAAGTTAAGGTTTTCTAACCAATTTACTAACCTGTTCTTTATATATGTATAACAAGCAATAAGCAAGTTCTCAATCACATAACTTTATTCGGTCATTAAGAATTTCATTTCCCACAATTTTTTTTTGAAAATCAAGTTTTTGATGTCTATGGCAAATATGTAATTGTGGATTGAGTGAGTTAATTTTGTATGATGTGATTTTTTATGAAAATATAAACGTTGCGTGTCATCTGAAAGAGATGGTAAGAGAACAATTTACTGTTCAAAGAAATCAACCAATCAGTAAGAGCTGGATTGAGACTCTTATAGAACAAAAAAGATTGGGACGAAGAATAAAACAATTAGCCTTGCACACTTGATGTTTGTTTTGTTTTTGAAGCAAATATATCATCTTCCGTGTTTCAAAATATGTTTAATTTTTTGTAGCAGTTTTAAAAAACTGCTCCACGGATGAGGTTTCTACAAAATATGTTGTTCCTTCAAAGGATATATTTTCGTTTTTAAAATACAATTAAAACTTCGCACCAAAACGCTAGAATAGTGATGGCGTCTCTATTATTTTCAGTGATAGTGAGGAAATCTATAACGAGTATAACATTTGAACGATCCAAAACCAGAAAATACGATGCAAGTTCGAAAAAAATACAAAAGGTTGACGTCACATGTTTGTGATCGGTGGCTGAGAAGATGGCGGATAGATATCCGTCAAAATAAACAGCAAGTACCGAAAATTGAATATTAGATTTATTTTTTAATCTCTATAATTTAAGTGTTCAAAATGTTCCCCATTTTGATAGAAACAAGCTTTATAGCGATTTTGCAAGTCACTAAATATGAAAGTGGTTGCTGTAATTTTTAGAAAACATTATTCATTCTTCTCGTGCTTCTGGAATAATCGCAGGCAGGTATTCCAAGTGGAATATTTTTTGTTCCATCATACCCCAAATGTAAGGATAGGAAGATCTAGTAGAGCTTGGAGAATCAAAGTTTATTCTGGGTGATTACATTCTGCTGAGATACAATGAATCCATAGGTCAAATTAAAACTGCAAGAGTTTCAAAAGGAAGGAGGAGTCTTAGAGGCACATTGTCGCCTGAATGAGTACCTGAAAAAGCTCAGAGCAGTGGAGGAAGAAGATTGTGGCATGGAAGAAGAAACCTCCATCCACATACTTGCGAATTGCACAAGAATTCAGAATCCTAGGGTGCAGTACCTGACAGATTACTGGATAAAAGTGGGACATTTACCTAGGTTGAAGCCTGTAGATATCCTAAAATTCCTCCGTGAAATAGTACTAAAGGAGCTACTGGTCTCTCAGACTCTCCTCAGAAATTAAGTAGAAGTACCTTTTTCCATTGGAACTTTTGTAACAGTTCTAGTTAGTTGTATCGTGGTTGTATCTTTAGTCTTCTAATCACTATTTCCACAGACATCTGACATAACTAGTGACAGATAATAGAAATGCAATGGTGACTTGCCAAAAGTTCCTGAAATTATTGGCCTCCGATGCGTTGAGAATTCAGCTAAAACGTTAGTTCAAATTTGAAGACTCACACTCCGGGTTGTATACCGTGTATACATTGTTTCCATAAATCAATGTAGATAAAACATGAAAAAACCTTATGATTTGAATGGTAGACAACAACTGTCATTTTTGTGATAAAAACCACTTTTTGTTGGCCATACTGAACTTTTCTATTGGATCAAGTAAATAGCGATTGGCTGTGAGATATGTAGGAATAGTTTGTTTAATTATCAAACATAACCGGTTGTTCTTTGGCATTTCTCATTTAATGTTAAATTATACTTTTTTTATAACCAGCAATTTTAATTGCAGTTTATTAAAGCCTAACATAAGGAAGTGCATTATGCTGGTATTGTAGGCGTATTATTCATTTTAATATTTTCTATAAACTGCTTTCTGCTTGGGAAAATTAAGCAATGTAATTATTTATAAGATTAACAAGATTCACACATTTACAGGTATGGTGGACATAAACCGAAAAAACCTAAACGTGTCCTTTCGGAGCTGCTCAAATAGTCGTATGGAAACTACATGATTCACTGGGATGATGTTTATTATATAACTAATTACACTATTTCTGACAAGGGAGGTACTCATGCCTGTCATACAATATAATAGATTGTACTTCTACTGTCTGCGTGTTTGGACTTTTTCACTTTTGCTGCTTTACTCGGTAAACATAACTCAATTCGCTAACTTCAAAGGAAACGTCGGGGAAATTGTGTCTCTTCAATTCGTTTTTTAATGTTAATGTTTAAACTAAAGATAGAAGAGTACCTACCTATATAGAATTTCAGGCTGAAAGTTAAAGGGTCATATTCAATAAAAAGAGTGTCTTTGGCAAAAATGATGTGAATAGATGGTGTAATCATGATAAATGAAGATGTAAAAAGAATTTCTTGTTTATTTTAGATCGGTTCGTTGAATAAAATATTTGAAGTTGGTCTAGTTGAAGATATTTCATCATCATAAAACAAG
Organism: Galerucella tenella; assembly: GCA_910591685.1. Classification (NCBI taxonomy): domain Eukaryota; kingdom Metazoa; phylum Arthropoda; class Insecta; order Coleoptera; family Chrysomelidae; genus Galerucella; species Galerucella tenella. The sequence goes on from CAJUYH010001690.1 coordinate 6,456, forward strand.
AGTTGACACTATTCGCGTTAAATGAGAGTTAGTAAAAAGGTTTTTTGTAGAGTCACCACCACAAAATCTAAAAATCATGGAAAATTATACCAAATAAAAGAAAAATTAAAATCCGAGAAGATTAAAAGTATTCACAGAAGACCAAGATGATAATAAAATAGTTAGTGAGTTATTTTACTTTCCTGTAATATGTCGTATTTAAGAAAGCGCGTTACCAAAATATATCGCAGAATAATAAATATTCTTACGCTGTATAACTTTTGGTAAATATTTATTTTAAACCGTGTCCTTTCAACTGAGAAGCAACAACTACTTTCCAAGCTATAGGACCCGACGGCTATTGAATTACACTTCAAAGTCAAGCGAGCTTGGTATATCTACAATATATTTATCACCAACCATTCTGGTTTGCAATTAGAATTTGTAGACCTCATAAATACAAGGTATATGTTCTCTGTCCTAGAGCTCTAAGAGCTCAATCCCGGACTGAAGAAGACACCAAAATCGCAATCAATACATGTCTTCCAGTAACGGTCGACAGCAATGTTTGGAGGCTGAGCGTAGCGAAGCCTCCAATTTTGATGGAGACCGGTATCACCCTTAACGTTCGAAATGCTTATACCATTTTATGCGCGATCGTATTGAAATAAACTTCGGATGAAATAATTTAAATTTCTTCGGAATGAACTAAATGTCAAAAGTGACATTTATACTTCTCGATCAGTTTAAAATATAATTTGCATTTTGGTGAAATTATTTTCATGCTATTTATTACTTTTTATATTGTTCTGTTCGTTTCTGTTCATTAACAAAATATAGATCTTATTTTTTTTTGTTCCTTTCGTGTAATGAATGAAGTAATATATTATTTAGGACCACTTGAATGTATGTAGGGCTAAGACGTCGGTAAGTAATTTACTTACCGACGTCTGAACGGTAAGTGAATCACTTACCGACGTGTTAGACTTAGAAACCAGTAAACACAACCTACCATCCTGACAACCGATGCTGTAAATAAACAAAAAAGATCGATTGCGCAAAAAATGAATTGAATTAGATGATTGACAATGATTTACATTGAATGTGAATATAAAAATCTGAAACGTTTGATGTGAATGCCCACACCATCAGTGGTATATACATCTGCCCTAAGTCTACTATCCTTTTACGTGACAGTTTATAGCCACCAACTGACCTCTTACTGTCACGTTCATGACCTTACGTGTCTATTTACTATTCGACAACTATAAAATAATAAATAGCTGCATTGTTTTTGAATTATGAATAATTATATCAAATTACTCAATAATAAACAATTTCAATGAATTTAATTTTCGGTTTTCATTTTATGTAATGCCGAAAGACATCACAGTACGCCAGCAACACCGTTTATTTTATACCATAAACATCTACTTTGCTTCACTACTCGCAAAACTGACGATATTCTCCTTCATGATGGATTTTAAATTTGTCCGGAAGCAAGCTCAACGTTATAGTATTGGCTGCAGCTAATATACCGTCAAAAATATCAAAATTTTGCATGATTTTAATGATGACTTTTTAAAATGCTGCAATAAAACCTTGTTGCATCGCAGTTGTCAATGATACGATGAAGCTTTGAAAATAATTCGATTATTAGCGATTTAACACCGTCTAGGACATTGCTAGATGAAGAAGCGACTGTTATAAATCGCATAATAATCTCGTTAATATTAAAAGCTATAATTCGATATTTTTTGCATGGCATTATAGACAGTTTGGACCGGTTTCATAAGCTCTGTTATTTTATCACTTTTCAGGAACACTCAGTTCTCGAGATCTTCCTACTCGGCGGATTATTTGCCGCATCCTGTATATGTTATTTACATAAATGTCAGCAATAAATTTTTATATGCACGTTTGCATGGTACACATTAAGATTATAGAGATTACCATTATAATCAGAAATATTTGAAGCGAGCTTGTAATTTTTTATTCTAATAAAAACATTTTGATTGAATAGCTAATATTTGTTTAATTAATACAAATGAAAAAATATCATCAAGATAGATAATCATCTGTGAAGTTATTAAATCCATTAGATTTAGCAAAGCTTCATATATAAATTTCCTTCATAACCTGTTATTCCACTTTCTTTGAAAAAAAAAACCAAACTTGTTGAAAATTACTTCGATGTTTCAAGTCTGCAATTTTCAATAAATAAATCTTCACATGCCTCAAAGTTTATTATTACTTTTAAGTAGTCGTAATAGTGGTTGTAGTTTATAACTAAATGTATATTCAATAAGTTAAAATGGACGGGCAGGTACGGTTTCAGAAATTTGTACACATTTTAAAGTAGTAATTGCTTAGAAAATTCACCAGAGAGTAAGCAACGACCAGCAGACCAGACTACACGGTAAGGTGTATAACGAGCTATACAAATAGTTGGAATTCGACCCCATAACGGAAATGCCGTATATCGGACAAGGTGGTTCCTGAGTAAAGCTTCGGGCAAAACTTCAATACAGTCGTAAAATGCTGTGAGGCATGGGAGGACGGACCTCCAAATAATGCAAAAATGGCCAAGTCAAAGATAAGAGCTTCACTAAGCTTAGATAATCATGTGAAGATATTCTAGGTAGAAGTTGCAGCAATACAACACTGTGCAGGAGAGCTACTAGGGCAAGAGTTTGAGTAAGAGACTATTGTCATTTACTCCAACGGTTATAAAAGCAATCAATTACATGAAGATAAATTCCAAACTTAGTTGGGACTGCTTGGAGACGCTACAAGAACTGGGCAATCATTTCTTCTGCACAGGCTGAAGGTAAACTGGAAGCTTCTACGTTGAGAATATGTTTCTATGTGCTGTTTGATATTTCATGTCTTCAGTCCACGTTAGTCTCGAATATTATATTAAACTGAATAATGTATATTTAGACACATTGTCATGCAAAATATTTCCTTAGAACGGTTCTGGTAAAGACAATATTTCTGCAGAAACTCATTAATGGGAGGTAAGATAATTGCATTAGCAAACACGCATATTTTTTTCCGTCCCTCATTCTGGCGGTCTTCTTTCTATAAAACTGCCACGTCAAGCGAAATGGAATCGTTCAAGATTGGAAGTAGAATTATTTTAAGTATTTGCAATTTTCAATAAGATAAATATTTTGAATAAAAAGCTCACCGGGTGGTTGAATTATTCTGTGTAGTGATATCACAAAATAGCGAGAATAAATTGACAGATTTTAGAAGACTTGTTGCCTGGAAATAGATACAAAAGGCAATAAGTACAAGTGGCAATAATTCTCGTTGGAATAATATAAGTATTCATTCATTTTATTCAACAGCCCAGGAATTTGAGTTGAATATTTGTACCATTACCCATGTTATTTACCTACTTCCATTCCAGAAACTTCGTGTCTTGTATATAGGCCATCAGTTTAGCTGGAGGGATCTTCAGTAGTTGCGATGGTTGTGTTATTTCCACTCCATAGTGTTTTCGTCTGAGCCCATCGTAGAGTTCACATTTTCTGCACATAGGTTCACTAACTCTGCCCATCCTGTGCAGATGCTTCCTTAGGGTATAGTGTCCAGTCACCAGGACGGTAACTGTCTCCAAATTTCTCTTACCCAGTTTAAACAGCCTGGACGAGAGTTCCCTGTTTAACTCATTCAGTAGACTCTTAGTATGGAGGTCTCCTTGTGTCAGCCTCCATTTGAGTTGGTGTTCTTTAACCAGCCAGTTCCCGACTTGCTCTCTTGTGTAATCCTTTGCGATTCCACAAAACGGTTCCGGACCTGGGAAGGCTCCTTTGGAATCTTCTTTAGCTAACTGGTCTGCCATTTCATTCCCAGCAATACCCTTAAGTACCAGCACCTATATTAGAGACACTTTGTTGTCTCTTACCAGCAAGGGATTCTTCACAGTTATTTACCAGCTTAGACCTAGTTGTTGGATTGCTGATAGCTTCAAGCAGAGCCCTGTCAGTGAAGATTGGAATCTTTTATCCTGATGTTTCCATTAATGCAGGCTATAGCGGCAATTATCTCTGCCTAAAACACAGTTGTGTATCGACAAAAGCTAGGGAACAGTTTCTTCCTTGGTCCAGTTATAGCAGCCCCAGTGCCATGGTTTGTTTTGGATCCATCGGTAAACCAGATCATTTCTTCTGTATTACCTGGATGCATCACCTGATCCCTAGATGGAATGGTAATATTCACACGCTCAGTGAACATGTTCTCCGGTGTCATGCTATCAAAACTCATGTGTTAATCTAGTATAGTCCCAGGTATTTCAGTGAGTGTGTCCTTCTCGAACATTATTCGGAGACCATAAGTCTTCCGATTTTAGCCCAATAATTATTCTATAATAATGTTTTGATTGGTTGAAAAATATAAGGATTATTGAAATTAATAACTTCTATTGGTTGCGAGAACCGTTAAAAAACAGTCAGGATTATTCCTACCAGATACTCACTAGGAGGTGTTATTTTCCATTCTAATGAAAAGTATTTTGTGTAAGTGTATTTTTACTAACATAAATATAAACAAAATGATTTCAGTGATACTTAGCGACTGTCTTCACTTCTATTCGTATCTTTTTGTCATTTTAAATCAAGAATAGTTTTCGTATCTCACACATATAATTCATTCATCAAAACTACTTGGCCCTCTAGCAATTGCTTGTAGTATCTTGATTTATTGATAATAATAGGGCTTATAACTGCATAATATCTGATTTTATTCCATTATTTTTTTATGAATCATTAAGTTTCTTAATGTCTTTATTCAAGCGTACAATATATAATTTTTTTTCTAGACTATGTTATCAACCATGATTTTGCTCCGTATTGTTTCATCATACAAATTAGATGTACATTATTATTTTGTAAGAGATATAAGACATAAACAAAAGCATTTGCTTTTTTGACAACAATCTATCCATGTAACAACCTATCGTTTCTCGTGTGAGATTGTCGCAAGCTTTTATTTAGATTAAAGTATCTCGGTATTTAATGGCACTGGTAAAAAAGTTTTCAATTCATAATAAAAATAGGCTATGGATATAATTTACAAGTGATTTTATCACAACATAGTGATGTTATACAGTTTGGAAAAAATTGCAGTTTCCCAGGAAACGAGATAGTGCTGTGAAATGAGAATTCAAGATTTTCTTGTGTCTTTTGGTCGTGAAATGGACCGGCCTGGGAATTTGTCGAAGCCATATTGGGTATCCAAGGAGTGGCCTATTTTGTGCCGCTCTATGTTTATTTTGTCCTTTCTTGTCATTTCAGGAATCTTGAGGGAGTGAATAGTGAGCTGGATGATATTTAATTTCATTTTTAAGTTAACTTGTCGGGTGCTTTTGGTTTTAAGACCTTATCAATGAAAAGTATATAATAATTATATGAAAAGCGCAAAAAGTTGAAGACCGAAGGATCCAAAAATGTTTTATATAAAAGCCATTGTTTGAAGTGAGATACAACAAAATATAAATGATACGAGAAAAAATGTATCTACTACATGTTTATTATATAATTGAGACGATAACGCTGAACATAATATACGTTCCGTGGTCTAAACACTCAAAATGTTTTATGTGGTTGCTCAATTTTTGACCTGTTTATACTGTAGAACTTCTTGCTGCAGGTCTTGAAAAATTCTTAAATATGCAGGTGTTGAATGGGAAAGTGAGAAACTCAGAAAAGCTCCATTGACCATGTTATTGTTCAAGGTCGTGGAAAACTGAGTTCCATGCCTGTTGCCGCTGCACCAGCTGTGGATGAGAAAAGCCAAAAAGACTAGAAGAAGGTTGAGTATGACTCAGAATACTACGATTTAGGACTGGGTTTATTAGACTGAAGATTGAGTTGTAATTTTCAACATGATTTTGTACCTTGAAATTATATACACGAGTATTGTAGAATCGGTGAGGCAAGCCACTGGTTAATAATGAATGAGTGTTGTAGTTTTATTCCATTTTTTCAATTGAATGTGACTATTACAATTTGTGCCCAAATTGAATAAACATTGAAAATTGATCTGTCAATCTCATGTTTGGAATAATATTTTTTTACAAATCTCTGCTGTTTTTGGCATTGATCGCAAAAATGAACCTAGCTAAGAATTAAATCACACAATTTATAATGACACATTAGCCTCGATTTGTGTTAAATTCCACTCCCGATATGAAATAAAACCCACCAAATTGTTCGACTGACTTACATATCCATTCAGGGCCAGTATGTTAATGAACTACCAGAAATATATTCTTCAATAGCCAGCTCATTGTTTACAGTTATCTTTATATATAAATTCTCCAGTCTCGCAGATGCCAGAGATGATATTGGGTCAAGTAGATGCGAGCGTAACGGGGTTTTCGGAATCTGCCAGAAGTCCGTTCACTTAGTCGTTTAAGGCAGTTTAAATTTATATATATTTAATTCAATGAAACAATGGAATGTTGGATTACTTTTATGGTAAAAACTTATCTTAAAGAGAACTTGTTGAAATAATTGAATTTGATCATTTATTTCATCTCGTGTTTAAAAATAAAAATCTAATACTGGAGGAGAAATCTATTGGAAACGAAAAAGAAAGCTTGCAGACAAATAGAATCACGAGGGTTGCATACAGTATTAAACTGCCAAATGGAATGATTTCGATAGCGAATAAATGAGGGCGTTTTGGGAGACACGTTTATTTGTATTTTTATCTGCGCATTTAGACCAAGAGAGGACACACAAGAACGAAACCTTTACCAAGGCTGTTTTGGTATTGCTCTTGGTTCTTGTCTTGCTCATCACTGAAGAAAACATCAAATTGTGAGACCATAATCCATACAGTCGTTACCTAAGTTCTGACGGCTTTTTTATTTCTCCAAAATTTAAAAAAGAGCTACGTGGTGGAAGGTTCCAGTCCCCTAAAGATGGAGTCAACGCAATCAAAAACTCTATTTTGAATTCACCAATAAGCGAGTGAAATAACTGCTTCCAGAATTGGTACCAAACGATGCAACAGTACATTTCTCTTAATAGTGTTCGAAAGTTATCTACTGGCTTTTTTCCTAGCTCTATAGGCAAAATATAATCGTATAATGTAGATTGGGATCAACTTACTTTCCTACCTCATTAAAATTGTTTGTTCAGCTATAAATATATTAGTACGATACTTTAAGATGCATTTCAATATACAGTTGAAGCAAAGAAACACAACAGTCAATTTTATTTGAGGAAACTAGCTTTACGTAAACTAAAATGTGGTTAGGTCAAGAAACTATTATTATATATCATGATTAGATATGCTCATAACACTGACTAGCTGTTCATTTATTCAACATTTTCAACAATTACCTTCGATAAAATCAACTGAGAGGTTAACGAATCGGATATTTTAATAGAAATCAGGTGTTTACATACATTTTTAGTGGTTGAATAATAAAATGGAATGGTATAACTTGAAATAAAAATCTTTTTACGTTGATCATGATAGATGAAGCGTGTAATAGTGTGTTATAAAATGACCTTTTAATGACGGCTATTGAAACACGAGTATGAAGATTATGTAGAAATGGAAATAGATACGTGTCTACTAATAGCCATTAAGTACGAGTGGAGATCCAAATACCATTAGCAGACTTGGAAAAAATTTCATTGAATGGTTCATGAACAGCTCAAAAGCAATAAAAGGAACTGGGGTGAGAGTGCACGGGCCAGGATCAAACACTCTGGAAGGTTGGGGAAAACCTCAAGTATCTCTCAAGTACAATTTCACATTATAAAAAAGTGTGCCCAGTTTGATATTTATGGAGGATATAGAGGGCTGAGAATTATCAAAATGTCGGATAGTCAAGCAGACATTAAAGCACTGAGCTTTTGTGTAATCAGTTCGAAAATGGTGTAGGAATGCCTAGACAAACTCAATGAACTAGGCGGGAACAATACAGTCACCTAACTATGGGTTCCAGGACACACTGGAATAGAAGTAAATGAAATGGCAGATAAACCAACCAAGAGGGAGACTAAAGCACCATTTTGGGGACCGGAACCATTTCGCGAAATCAGCTCTGGTGTAAATATTGGGAGAAATAGGTAAGCTGAAAAAAAGAGAAGATGTGACCATAGGAAAGAGTATGAACATTACGTAGAAATGGAAATGGAGAAGTGTTATTTTGAAACCGTTAAGTACAAGTTAAGATCTAAATACAATTACCAGACTTGGAAAGAATACCGTTAAATGGTAGACAGACGGCTCAAAAGAAATAGAAAGAACTGGATTCTGTGACAGGGAAGAGCCCCTATACACATACTTTCGAATTGTGAATAGTAGCAGTTCAATAGAACAGGGAGATTTACCTAGGTTAGAGCCTGCAGATATCCTAAAATTTCTCCGGGAAATAGCACTAAAGGAGTTACTAGCCTCTGAGACTTTTCTCTGGAATTAAGTAAAAGTCAGGGGGCAAAATAGATTTTTCACCTCCTTCTCAGTTTCTCGGATGCCCTGTATATTATTGACATGCATAGTGTTTTCCAATTGTGTTATCTACACTAATTGTTATAATTGAATGTTATTTAGGTATGATAAGTGGTAATAATAATGTATTGATAAAAAGTTTTAATAAATTTTTTATGTTGCAAATTTATTTCAAGTGATAAATTGCAGGAAATGAACAAATTCGAAAAATGTGGCTAACATTCATTGCGGTTTAAAAGTTTCATTAGTTTCATAGTCATGTTAATATTTATTTGAATGTTTCGATATCAAATCGGAAGTAATAAATGGTATATTAGCTGTATGTGAATTGTTGTGGACTGTAATAGTTTGTTTTGACATTAAAAGTTTTTATTCATTAATAAAATGTAGGTATGATAAAATCGTTATTAAAATGTGTAGCGTGAGTTGCTTGCTACTCAATTAACATTCATCGAATGGCGGTAGAATA
>CAJUYH010001690.1:15784-46580 GCA_910591685.1 Galerucella tenella
TAATAATAGGTCGTTAAGAAATATTTAAAATATCCAAATGCAACTTTTCTCTAACCATCTTTTGTGGGATACAGGCTGTTTTTTATTTTATTTCATATCTTCTCGGAGGATGGAAGTAGAAATTTAAATTTTTTGTAAGTTACTGTCTCTTCATAACACATCAACAGTATTAACCAGTTGCGTGGTACGAGGGGTTAGTAAACTTTTATTGTACCATATTTTTTAAACATCTTGTATTAGACCTAAAGACTTTTGTATGCAATTATTTATTAAATTTCCTACATAAACTCTTTTTTGAACTCGATAGAACACTCCATTCTCAAGATTTTTACTTTTTGTTTAATTGAGACACTTTTTCAAGTTGTTTTTTCTTAAATAAATATGTAGTACCTACTTGAAGATCACTTACAAATAATTTAAACACAAACGTTTCTGATGGGTTTGTTATTCAAAATTATTTGAGGGAAAATAAAGTGTTAAGAAAATATTTACGACTACTACAAATTGATTGTTTAAAAACATTACAACATAAAAAAGTGTGTTACTGCAATAAAATATTGAAAATGGAGTGTTCTATCGACTTTAACAAAAAATACCTTTTATGTGTAAAATTTAATAAGGAATTGCAGGAAAAAGTCCTTAGCTCTCAATACAGGGTGTTTCAAAAATATGGTACAATAAAAGTTTACGCCACTGGCTTATTGGAAGAATTATTTGAATAAAAAGCTCCTATATTTCTTCAGATAAACAAACGAATATTGCTGGGCATATGGTTTTATGAAATAATTTCGTACAGAAATTAATTTCAAAATTAGTATCAACTAAGATTATTTATCTTATTGAATTAACGATTATATTTCAATAACTTATTTAAACAATGAATAATCATCAGAAATAGCATATGGTTCCGAATAAAGAATGCCGATTACTTTAAAATATACTATTATTCTTGTGCTCGCCACTAGAACAACGGTATATTCCCGTTATAAGAACGAAGAAGTCTGGTCATTGTATCTAAGTGAGATTTGTTAAAGTTGTTAACTTACTAATGAAATACTTGTGCCATTTTAAGTAAATACCTACTTACATCTTTTTTATTATAGAAAATTCATTAACTGCAAACACTTCTTACACGCAGAAAAAATGAGTGTGTTTCTTGTTAAGTTGGGGAAATAAAGATCAATCTTCAATATGTAGATTCCATACCTCTGAATATTATGATTTATAGTCCGCTTTAAAAATGTTGCAAGTGTCTGAGATGCAGGTTGTTTAAAGTTTCAATCTTGATTTTTAATGCCGCAATAATTTTTTATTTCAATCTTTTCTTCTTGGAGATTTGTAGCATGAGTATTATTGATTTCATCTTGAGCTTTGATAATAGTGGGCGCTGGTTACATCTATTGGCTCCAGTGAAGCAAAAAAAAAATTTGTTGAACTGTGTAACATATTATGTATAAATATCACCATATGAATCATGTCTAAAATATCTAATCTCAATTTTACTTTGTTCCTTGAGAAAATATTTACTTGCCCTGTTTAATAGTATATTAAGTATCAAGAACGGTAAGGGTTGTTTACCGGTCGACAGCAATGTCAATGTCAATTTTGCTGGAGACCGGTATTACCCTTAACGTTCGAAATGCTGATACCATTTTTTGGGCGATCGTATTGAAATATTCGAGTTTCGAATAAAATAATTTAAATTTCTTTGAAATGAACGAAATGACAAAAGTGACATTTATACTTCTCGATGAGTTTAAAATATAATTTGCATTTTGGTGAAATTGTTTTCATGCTATTCATTATTTTTTATTTTGTTCTGTTCGATTCTGTTCATTAAAAAATATTAATCTTCTTATTTTTTTGTGTAATGAATGAAGTAATATATTATTTAGGACCACTTAAATGTATGTTGGGCTAAGACGTAGTTTACTTACCGACGTCTGAACGGTAAGTAAATCACTTACCGACGTGTTAGACTTAAAAACCAGTAAACACAACCTACCAGCCTGACAACCGATGCTGTAAGTAAACAAAAAAGATCGATCGCGCAAAAAATCATTTTAAGAGGGGCCTCCTCGCAGGTAGACAAACCTCAAAACATAAACAAAAATCTAGTTATTTTTAAGTTCAAAATATTTTCAATAGATGTCGTTAGTGGTATTAAATTGGCTTTAATTTAATACATTTCTTGACGATTCAAGCAAACGCATCTCCGGGTCAGCTGTTTCGATTAGAGATATTACCTACACAAAGTTTCGATGTTTTGGTTTCAAATACAATTTCTGTCGGCAGATATTTTTATTTATTTTCAATCTCAATAAGTAAAGTACGATTTTATTTATTTTGAAATTAAAATAGTATATGAATTATCGTCGGCTCTCTATATATTGAAGTTTTATACCTAACAACAGATTTGGATGCTGATAATTTGGAAGTGTCTTTACCACAACAAAAAAGTGGTGAAGAACCTGGGATAATATCATCAGATGAATATGAACAGTAAGTTCTTTCACACAATGTTTTCTTATTTCCAATTAGCTATTCTCAAATAAATATCTTGAAATTGATTTTGAAAACAGTTATATAGGTAATTTTGAAAATAATAGAATAATGTCACATCAGTTGCTCAGTATTTAAGAAGAACGCAGTAGGGGCAATGGATTGACTAGTAGAGTAGTCTTTAAATGTTCATTGTGTTCAAGAGAATATGAATACGACACAGAAAATCCAAATAGAAAAAAATCTGTAGTAAATGCTGGAGCAGTATGGGGATCTTTGGTGGCTGTGGGGTCCACATACTCGCATATGACAAAAATGTTGGCATGCAGCTCCAACTTATATTACAATATTGAAAATGAACTGGGAAAGGTAAATACAATTTTAAACACAAATAGATAAAACATGTAAAATTTTTGCTATGTAACATATGAGATTATCATGTTCAAAATTGTTTTAGGAATGGGAAGCCTCTCTTGTAAGATCCATGGAAAGGGCTGGTATGGAAGAAAAAGAGAGGGCTACAGAAAATGGACAACTTTGTTTAGATGTGACACCTTGTTTCACAGTTTATGTGGATGGTTCTTGGAGTAAACGATCCTATGGCACAAACTGTAATGCACTATCTGGTATCTGATATGGTAGCTATAATTGAAGAATATACGGGCCAAGTACTATTTATAGCAGTAAGAAATAAGTTTTGTGCTATATGTGCCAGAGCTTCCAAAAGCAATGTAGTTGTAAAAAAACACATCTGCTACAAAAATTGGGATGAATCCGCTCCTGCAATGGAAGCTGATATGGTTGTGGAAGGATTTAACTGCAGTTAAAAAACACGGTGTTAGGTATACTAAATTTATGGCAGATGGTGACTCCAGTGTATACAAGAATATTATAGAAAAAGTCAGTTATGGAAGCAACATTGAAAAAATTGAATATACAAATCACGTCTAAAAAAATTATGTAAAACACCTCAGGAATATCAAAAATTGTAGTCTTGATGAAACGAGCAAAAACTTCAATATACTTAGAGACATTACTGACAATATGATTCCACAGCTGCAGTCATTAATCACCTGAATGCTAAATACATATATCAGATACAAAAGATATACTAATTTAAAAATATTGTGGTGGCTATCTTCCTGTAGATGAGTACTTGTGTATATCAAATTTGTAATATGGCTTACAAGATAAAATTGAGTTGGAAAAATAATTTGTAAGTAAAAATATTATTCATTTAAATAATATTTTTTACAGTCTTTATAACTACATGGATCAAGACTTCAATATGTCAATAGAGGTCACCACCCATTCGTGAGTATAGAATTGTAAAATATCGATATTTTTTTTCTTTTTGTTCTGAGGAGAAATGGAAGATGAACTTCAGTTGCCATGTATTTTAATAAATATTGAGACAAATACATTAAATGTCTAATAATAATTTTATTTATATTTTTATAGAATATTTTAGATTTGTTTCTTTTCAATAAAAGCGTTAACTTATTTCTGCTGTTTTTTTAAAAATTAATAATGGGTCAATGAAAAAGCATACATGTCTGTTTATTGCTTTAATAAACATTATTATAGTTTATGTACCTAATTAGCATTTCTTTGCTATAATTTATTTGAATGATTGAAAGGAGTCAGTGGAAAATCAGACATAGGTACTGTATTGTAATAAATAAAAAACTAAATGATTTGTTTTCGTATTCAATGTAATGAAACCTTTTTGCTATAATTTACTTGAATAATTAAGGAGAAAATGAAAAAAACAGGCATGTCCGTTCATAACAAACTGGAGGAAAACTGCAAAAAGTATTTTATAATAACATTGATTACAACACAATCCAATAGAATACGAAATGTCTATTTTGGTAAATTAGTAGAATGCAATTATTTTTATTACTATTACCAATGTATGTTTATGCTGATGCAACAGCTGAACTAAAATGCTAATGTACTTGCAGAATCTTCCGAGCAACAAATCTCAAAAAATACAATGAATTGAGATTTCATATTTCCAGAATCGAATTCTCTAGGCTTTCTTCTGGTGATAAGGTCTTGGGGTTGAAATTGGTGACTACAAATTGTCAAAGCTGTCAAAATCACACCATCACATCTGATGGCTTATATCTTTTTTATAACAATCTAAAACTTGACCAAAATACCTCATCCCCAAGACAAAGGTCCAAGTTATATTATGTTTAAATTTCAACTCTCAATTTTACTGCATTCTTTAGATTTGTTGCATACAAAATGACCTAAATTTTGCTGCAACTAAGGTCTTGGCGTTCAAATTGGTGACCACAAATTGTGAAAATCACACCATCACTTGATGGCTTATATCTTTTTTATAACAATCTAAAACTTGACCAAAATTCCTCATCCCCGAGACAAAGGTGTAAGTTATATTATGTTTAAATTTCAACTTTTTATTTCACTGCATTCTTTAGATTTGTTGCATATAAAATGATCTAAATTTTGCTGCAATTCAGGGGTGCCAACTAAGGTCTTGGCGTTCAAATTGGTGACTACAAATTGTGAAAATCACACCTGATGGCTTATATCTTTTTTATAACAATCTAAAACCTGACCAAAATACCTCATCCCCAAGACAAAGGTCCAAGTTATATTATGTTTAAATTTCAACTCTCAATTTTACTGCATTCTTTAGATTTGTTGCATACAAAATGACCTAAATTTTGCTGACTAAGGTCTTGGCGTTCAAATCACAGAGTACACCTTAGATGGTGTACTCTGTGTTCAAACTGGTGACCACAAATTGTCAAAACTGTCAAAATCACACCATCACTTGATGGCTTATATCTTTTTTATAACAATCTAAAACTTGACCAAAATACCTCATCCCCAAGACAAAGGTCCAAGTTATATTATGTTTAAATTTCAGCTCTCAATTTTACTGCATTCTTTAGATTTGTTGCATACAAAATGACCTGAGTTTTGCTGCAAGTCAGGGGTGCCAACTAAGTTCTTTGCGTTCAAATTGGTGACCACAAATTGTCAACATCACACCATCACTTGATGGCTTATATCTTTTTTATAATAATCTAAAACTTGACCAAAATACCTCATCCCCAAGATAAAGGTCCAAGTTATATTATGTTTAAATTTCAGCTCCCAATTTTACTGCATTCTTTAGATTTGTTGCATACAAAATGACATGAATTATGCTGCAAGTCAGAGGTGACAACTGTATTGAGCTGACCAAATATTGCTGATATAAATAAAAGTGATCCCGCAAACAATTTTTCGACATTGACCTCCAGTGTGCAAAAAAAACTATACATTTTCATGAGTGAAGTGCCCTTAGTGCGCAATATATATACATACGAGAAGAAACGGAGGGTTCACTTGCTTATAGTCTATTATCTAAGAGTTCAAGTAGTGATGCAGCAACTAGTAAAATAGGTTATACCTATGAGGTCTCTTTGATGGTACAAAATTTGGATTTCTTGGGTATCAGGTGCAGTTTATAACCAGAGAATAAAATAAATGTTTTTCATTATTCAACACCTATTTAAAAAAAACATCTAATTCTTTCATTCTATTGACAGTTCTAATCAAGAAAATAAAATAAAATCTGATGTAACTGCCCACACAGATACAAATTATTTCCATATAAAAGGGTTCGCTAAAACTATTCGGTAAGTAGAAAAATGGCAACACCTATTTAGAAGAAACATCTAATTATTTTATTCCATTTACAGCTCTGATTATGTAACTAAAATGAAGTCCAATGTAACTAACTGACCACACAGATCCAACTAATTTTCAAATAGAAGTGTTCGCTAAAACTATTCAGTAAGTAGAAACATGACAACACCTATTTAGTAGAAACATCTAATTATTTTATTCCATTTACAGTTCTGATGATGTAACTAAAATAAAGTCCAATGTAACTACATACATGTTAGAAGATGAACTTCAGTTGCCATGTATTTTAATAAATATGAAGACAAATATATTGAATTTGTAACAATAATTTCGTTTATATTTTTATAGAAAAAGCAGATATGTCTTTCTATTGCTATAATAAACATTTTTATAGTTTACCTAATTAGCATTTCTTTCTGTATTATGATAAATATAAAAACTACCTACTCACTTACTTTGTACTTCAAATTTAAAAAAAATTGAAAATTTTTGCTCTAATTTAGGTGCTTGAATAATTGAGAAGAGCCAATGGAAAAACAGGCATGTTGGATTATTACAAACTGGAGGAAAACTGTAAAAAGTATTTTAGAATAACATTTGGATACATAATTAAAGATCAAACATTATATAACATTTTTATTCCTGTGTTTCGAAAATAATAGATCACAACAGAATTCAATAGAATACGAAATGTCTATTTTGGTCAATTAGTAGAATGCAATTAGTTTTATTACTATCACCGGTGTCTATACTTTTTATAGACAATGCTATCACCAATGTAGTTTCCATTATAACTCAGGATGCTGATGTATATAACTATGTTTATGCTGATGCAATCTATGGCTAGGTACAGGACCCCGGGGGAACCAATAGGCCCCGATATGAGGATCAATAAATATCAGGCACTTCCTGGAATCACTAGCAATAGCTAAAAATATTTGAGGTTTATTTCACGATAGGTACTTGTGGTGAGGCACATGTGAAATAAAAATAAACGGGGCACAAATTTACTTCTCCAGCATGAAAATTATTTTATTTCAACCGCCTACAAATTCTAACAAGCTCTAAGCAATAAATAAATAATTTTTGAAATATTATTTTTATGTACACAAAACACATGACAAGACAAGACAACGACATTTGACCGTCGTAATCTGTCATTGAAGTTCCATACAGCGCCATCAATCAAGACGGTGGAACAGCTGAACTAATGTACAGATGCGTTCGTATTCTAAATTTTCCGTGCAACAAATCTCAAAAAATACAATGAATTGAGATTTCATATTCTCAGAATCGAATTCTCTGGGCTTTCTTTTGGGGATAAGGTCTTGGCGTTCAAATTGGTGACCACAAATTGTCAAAACTGTCAAAATCACACCATCACTTGATGGCTTATATCTTTTTTATAACAATTTAAAACCTGACCAAAATACCTCATCCCCAAGACAAAGGTCCAAGTTATATTATGTTTAAATTTCAACTCAAAATTTTACTGCATTCTTTAGATTTGTTGCATACAAAATGACCCAAATTTTGTTGCAAGTCAGGGGTGCCAACTGTTTTGAGCTGTCTAAATTGTGAGGCCCCTCTTAAACGACCTCCAAAGCAATTCAAACCAGTTGACGCCAAGCAATACTACATATTTTGTCCAGCTATAGGTTAGTGACACATAGTATTGTTTACCACCGTAAAATTTGTGTTTTGCTGTGCTCTTGTTTTGTTTTTTCCACATTTTGTTATTTCGAACAATATAAAAATATTTTTTCCACTACTAGCTGTCAAGTTGACAATTATTGCTATTTCCAGTCAACTGAGAAGTTGAATTTCTCTATCAGTGGTTGATAATTTTTCCTATTATTAACCTAGGTCAATAATGAAAAAAAATCATATATTTTGAGAATTCAGGGATATTAGTCCAACAAAAACCAGTGCAATATAATTTTGTATACCCAGGAGATTGTCTTCAACATATTTGCTGCTTGAAGATGGAATTATTTGAATAGAAATGCCATTAGTTAAAAATTCGCGCTCAACCAAAAATGACTGATGACATAACGAGTACGTTCATAATATATCGGAATCTGACAGTGTACTATTCAGTCAGACGACGGGGTAAACGCTTCTCGTGGTGCGTTTGTGAATTATTTTTATTTTTTGTCCTGAATTTGGCTAGTAGTGGAAAAAATTATATATCCACCATGGTGGTGGGGGAATTCATACTCCTCGCACCTTATTCCGCACAGTCAATAATAATAGTCTTCACCATATACTATTTCACATAACAGACCAAAATAAAAATCGAAAATATTTCACTAGCCTGCTTGGAATAGTATAATGATATATAACTGAGCACGATACGCTCATTGTAATGAAAATAAACTAAAACATGAAAATTGTGGGATGTATTTTACGCTGTGTGATACAACTACATAGAAAATAAATTGTATCTCAACTAATAATTGCGCATTATGAAACACGTTATAGTCTGAATGATCTCGGTTGGACACGCGAAACATGTGGACTTATTATAAAAAATTTGAGCTATCCAACTGAGATTGTGTAAACTATTATGACTAAGCCCATTTTGGGGTCAAACCGGTTCATTGTAGTATACAATGCGTTTGTCAAGAATACCAACGAAACAAACTCCCTAATCCCGCTCTTTTCTTATGAAACTTTTTGAGTCGGTTTAGTTTACGAAAAATTATTTGGCCTAAAACTGGATTTTGACCAGTTACTTGAATGACATATTCTGACATTTTTTCGCTACTTCTTTGCCGTCAATCAGTTTTTAAAAATGATTTATGGGTTCTTTCCTCATTTAAAATATCTGATTATTTGAAAGATCTATTAGGGCTGAGACAATCAAAGATTCTTTTGGGTGACTACAGCCTGTTGGGATCGAATGAATGCATAGGTCGAAGTAAAACTGCGCTAAGACTTCTAGCAGGAATCCTAACTGGACATATAGTCGCCTAAATGGACACCTCAAAAAGCTCAAAATAGTGAAGGGAAAAAGAATGTAGATTTTGTGACATGAAAAAAAAAGCCTTGCAAATATACTTTCGAATTGTATAGCAATAATTAAGAATCCTAGGGCATAGCACCTGGGCACAGCACCTGACAGATTGCTGGCTAGAAGAGGGACATTTACCTGAGTTGAATCCTGCAGATATCCTAAGATTCCTCCGGGAAATAGGACTAAAGGAGCTACTAGTAACTGAAAATCTCCTCAAAAACTAGAAATAAGTGAGGGGGTACAATAGATTTTTCGGGTATCAGTGAATGTCACCCCAAAATACATACATACATACATATATTATTGAAAATATTTCTTCGCCTTACCAGAAAAGTATTGTTTAGGAGCTCAAGGGCGGAAAATTCATACGCCACGATTTTTGAAAATTTTTACCATCTGTTATATGATGATTTTGACGTTCAGCTAAAATTTTTTCATTAAACGTCAGTGTATGTAAAAGTTTTTGGTTATATTTTCCCAATTTTTGCTTTATTTTTCAGGCGGAAAGCAGTTGTCTCTCACACAAGCAGAAAACGCTTCAGCAGCCATCAAATATCAGCTAATAGCCTGATAATCCAATATTCTTGGGCTGCAGAAGCTCATTTTCTGCACTTGTGACACAATATAGTTAGACCGTCAGCCCGCTGCAAAAAAGCGTGATGATAGTTAAACGTATGCCTCCTTGAGATTCGGTAATTTTGCTCATTTTCATCAACAATCGAGCGAAATAAATATTTCCTCGTAAGGGGAAACGACAGATAATTCAATTGTTTATTGCAATGGGAAATTGCATTTTGCAATTTCAGTTTCACGTATGCCGAGACACCAAACGTTAGTTTATGAAAAAAAATCCATCGCAAAATGATCGGCATACGTGCAGTGTGCCACTTAAGGGCTGGCACACACCCTTAAATGTGTAACAAATTATATTATTACTAAATTATATTATAACGTATGCCCTTTTGCAATTGGCCATTTTTTGGCCTGAGGTGCACAGATGTCGAAGGGCATACGGTTCTATCGCGCCTAAGTATATTGGCACCTGTATACACTTGTATCGATTGGAAGGGATTGGCAATGACAATTTCACATTCAATTGAAATTGCACAGTGTAATTAACATTGAAAATTATATATTTTTCAAACGGCATACGTTTATTGTATGCCCTTCGACATCTGTACACCTTAGGCCAAAAAATGGCCAATTTCAAAAGACTTTTAAGGGTGTGTGCCAACCCCTGAGTCGCACGCTGCACGTATGCCGATCATTTTGCGATGGATTGTTTTTCATGAACTAACGTTTGGTGTCTCGGCATACGTGAAACTAAAATTGCAGAATGCAATTTTTGATTGCAATAAACAATTATATTATCTGTCGTTTCCCCCACGGGCAAATATTTATTTTGCTTGATTGTTAATGAAAATGAGCAAAATTACCGAATCTCAAGGAGGCATACGTTTAACTATTATCACGCTTTTTTGCAGCGGACTGACAGTCTAAGTATAGTATCTCTGATTTGTTGGAATGATGATTCAGTTGCCAGTACTCAGAGAACCGCATACTATTTTTTATGAGGAATAAGAAGATCTTATGAAATTATATTTATTTTAATCCTCTAATCTTCAATTTAGGGGCAATTACTGTCACTTATTTTATAATTTATTAATTTATTAATTATTCATTTAACATGTGCAATGGTTTCAATAAAGTTTGCAATTTGTTTTTTCATAGTATCAATCATATTAAACTCATTGCATGAAGTATAAGATATTCTAATTTTGCTGTTTTTTTGCATTTCTCTTGTATTTTATTTTCTATCCTTTATATAATTTTTATCACTGTTTTCATTTTTCTACTTTTATACTTAGTACGAACATATATATCTTTTGCCCTTCAAAGAGATTGTGAAATCTGTTGGGCAATAAATGCTGATATTATTGTTAAAATTATTATTACCTACTAATGAAATATTTCAATCAAATAAATTGGACGTCAAAGTTCCTGACACTATAATCCAATATAGTAATTTACGTGACAAGGCCGGAAAATAGGTTTTTTTGGACGAATAGACGTCTTTGAGACTAAAAAAAACATTTTCGGGTGTGCTGCGTACAATATTTTTTCGGCAACCGTGTAGAATAACAAATCATTGAGACGTCACATTTTTTTATTATACATTTCAATTCTTATTTGAATTAAACAAAACAGAAGATACTACATATTAACAAAAATATTCTAATTCCTATTTTTATTGAAATTAAAACTATGGTAACGACGTGACTCTTTCCGACCTAGGCCGGGAAATGCTAATTTCTCAAAAAAGCGTCCGGGAAGTGGGTACATCCCGGACGGTTGCCGGAAAAATATATTTGTAATATCACTAACCAAGAAGTCTCTTCATCTCCTTAAGCAAAGATTTTCATTTTTAGACCGCGGTATGAAAATTTGGGATAAGGAGTGGAATCGAGTGTCAACTAAAAGTATATCACGTTAAGGTTATAATATTTAATTTTGACATACATCATACGCTCTACATGAATTATTATGTCTTAATAGCAAAGTAGTAGATGAGTCTGGCTGCAAAAATATAAAATTGTGGGCATGAGGTTGTACCAAATTAGTGAGTACAATTTTTATTTCTAAAATTCATAACATTGTGAATGACCAATAATTTTTTTTAGTGATTAATATTTTCAAATTTATGTAAAAAAATTGAAACTATCCATTTTTCAACTGCGGAAAGTGATAATAATTATTGGGGCAAACACAGTTTTTTTATTATAGTCTCCATATATTTGCAACAAATTTTATTCCCAGATTTTTCAAATTCAAGTTGTATTGAGCTATGAAAATTTAATATTATATTTAAATTGATAAAAGTATTTATAAATTCACTGACAACAAATGGAATAGATTGGAATTTCATTTTATATAAACGGCGCTTGGAACTTATCGAAACCGCTATCAAAACAAACATACCTTTTAATTCACAAATCGAATTTCCCTCGAACGAATTGTCTGTCCTCTAACGCAGCAGGCGTTGAACTCACTTGTTATGTTAACACTAAACACAGCACACCGCGCGATAAGTCAGTCAAGTCACTTCTTCGTAATTGCAATGTCAAGTTCACCGAAGAAATAGATGCATAGGTATACGAGCCAGCGCTTACTAAGAGCAAGAACTTCGAAATGAGTTCATTTTGCAGGTGTCTGGTCTTATAGATACCTGAAGACGGTTATGCAAGTACGATCATTGGTCGAAAAGAATAATCCTCGATGGCCATTGGATTAAAGTCTTTCGTTCTTTTTACCACGGTTACTGAGTATCGGAACAGTTAGGTCTTTGCGTTGGCGAGGCGTCGGAAGATGAGTGCTTGTTTTTCTAATGCCGATAGTCCGGTCAATTCTCAACTTTTTTATAGATACATAATTTTAAATAGCCGCGGGATGGGTTGTAAAGTCTTCAGTTTTCCATAAGCATGAAATATTTGTGTACTATTATTTTTTTGACTGTATTTCAGGATTTCGTATCAAAAATGTTGATATGGAAGATAATAGAGGGGCTGAAAATAATAGTAATTCGTATGCAATGTATTGGTAATGAGAACTCACTCTTTTCCAACAATTAACTCATTATATTGAAACCTGGTTGATATGTTACAGAAATATGTTATTCCATAATCATCGTAGCCTCTAACCTCCTTTATATTTGTATATTTAATATTCATATCAAGTATTCCTAGAACTGTTTTATTGCTGACTTAAATGGTTCTTGATCTACGTATCTTTGAAAATGGCAGAACAAGGCTCATCAATGCCATTCGTTGAGCCGGAGCCCTTCTGCAGCGTTGCAAAAACCATAACAAAAAGGGAAACAAAGAAGTGGGTCGCCCACAAATCTCTGAAATGGTGGAGAGACTCACGAGGACAGACGCAAGCGAAACAGTTCATACCCAAGTAGCAATTTAAATTCTATAAGTTTTGTATAAACAGCTACAAAATATGTCTTATACGATACTTAAATTCTTATAACGGTCTACAAAACAATTATATGATCCTTATACAACTGAAAAGAGCCCATTTTTATACAACTGTTTTGTTGTATAACATTTCTATTAAGAGTTTATACAACTCTTATATGACTGTTTTATAATCATTTATACAGTTACTATAGAATGATTTAATAGTGTGTCATGTAGTCAAATCTATAAAATGGGATTGAAGCGGCACTATGAAGGTCTTACAAAATGGTTGTATAATGCAATATATTTTTTCATAATGCTGTTATTTCGAGCACAATGGAAACATTTTTTCATTTTTTAGTGAAGAATATCAGAACCAAATTATATTTCAACTTGAACGTGCATCATACATTTCATTTGTAGAAATGGAGACTTATCAAAACGAATTGGGCTGCTTAGGCGGACATCTATAGTAAAATAATAATTTCATTTGGATGGTTTAATAGCACAAATTTTGATGCGCTGCAAGTTTTACTGATAGATTATAGGTATATATTTGGCAAGAAAATGAAGCGCTTCAATTCTGGTTAGGTTTCAAGTAGATATTTAAAAAATAATAATAAAATAGAATATACAACAATACTTTTTTTATGACTTTAATAGTTTATCACTCCATATGGATATTCTTTCACAATATAATTCTCTAAATAATGATAAAGTCACATTTTTCAATATAGTTTCATGTTTCCAACTCAATTGATCATAATGGCGGCGGAAGCGGTACAAGAATTGCTTATTTAAACATGGCGATTGATAAAGCAACAATTTTATCCCAAAGAAATGCCTCAAACAATATTTTATTGTCAAATGGAACGGTATACGATAACTGTTTTATAACGAAGAATATTTAGGCACTATACACCTAAAAAGTGTTTTATAATGCAACGCAATTGAATGCCATACAATATTCATTTTACAACATTATACAGCTTCAATAAGACAAGCTTAAGTAACTATTTTATAATGTTGTAGCTGTTAGTTATATAGTATATTATAGAACTCTTATACAATAGGTATAAAAGTCTTATAAAATGATATTTCTGATATTGTATAAACTTGCTTATAAGGTATTATATCATTTTAAAAGGAATGATCGTATAATGCGTTATAGCATATATTGTAAAAGTCACTATAGAATCATTTAATACAACAATTTTCTTTAAAAAACACATTATCGCAACAAAAGGCTTAATAAAAATAAAAAGACCTTAAAACAACGCTATTCGACTGTTATACAACAATTCAGTTCTCTTAGAATTCCAGTTGGGAAGACAATTCCTGCTTACAAATTACGAGGCAAACTGACTGAGAATAAAAGCAAAGAAATAACAGAACAGTCTGGAGGAATAAGCATTTAAAAACCCTGATAAGGGAAGTAAGAAGGCTTTCCAATAAAGCAAAAATCAGTAAATACTGGGCCGAATAAAGGGCTACGCTTACGCAGTACAACAAAAATATTAGAAAGGCAAAAAGGTAATCGTAGAAGAAGTTCTGTGATAAGGTTTTAGATACCTCTACATTAGACTGTTTCAAAAAAATTGATCACCTTTTTTTTCTACGATCGTGCAAAAAGTGACTATTTTTTGCACTATGTGGGTGCAATAAGGTTAATTTTTTGTGCTAGAGCAAAAAGTACCTTACATTTAATATTGAAAACCCAATGGAATACACGGGACACTGTTCCCCAGTTTTTTGCGACTTTATTAGTGGAATCTGGGGCAGATATATTTATATACAATAAATGGAAATACTCTACTGTTTCGGAGGGCTACATCGACGAGTCATTTTACAAAATAACAATAGCTGCTCAAATTTCAGAAGGAACATATATTATTTTATTTCGATCGTGCAAAATACATTTCTACTTCACTCAGTATGTTTGGAAACTTCATGCATCCTGCAATAAATACACTTTTTGCACTGGTTACACTATTTCTCAATTATATCGACAATATTGTTGGAAATGATGAAAAAAGAATACCGATAAAATTAGAGCTCTTAATATGTAGAGATACTAATATCAAAAGGTGCCGCCTCATAAATGTCAAATTTCCATTTAAATAACATGGAAAAAACGTTTTTTTAGATTTTGGAACTTTGTAAATCACGTTAAGGATAATATTTTAATTAGGAAGTTAATATCTATAAATACAATCTCATACAGCTATGAAAATCTATATCTTTTCAACTTATCGGTGAAAAAATCAACTTATCGGTGAAAAAATCAATGGTTCCATTGGAAATTTTTCTAATTCTCTGATTAATATTGTATAAGTTTTTCAAAAATATCGTAAAATTAGTTTTGGACATAGGTATTCTGAGATAAATGCCTTTCAGACATAACAGATATCGACAATGTTAAATATGCATACTCTTATTGTTATTATCTCAATTCACAGACAATAAAAAAATGGTTTTAGTTACATAGATAACATTTTGATTGACGTTATATTAAAATTCCATTTATTCTTGGGAAAAAACATTTTACGAGTGAGCTAGCTACCATAAGTAGAAAAATCTAAAAATCCATCTAACAACAATCTAAGAGATTTGATACACTATTGAAGTATTCAATTAACATACCAAATTATTCAGCACGCCTCGCGTAGAAAATTCCAATCATCTCCAAAATGTTGTACAACCTGTTAGAGAGCAGAATCCACAGGTATTTTAACAAGATCTTTAATTAATGATCTTACATAGCTAAAACTAGAATTCACATAATATGCTTATTTAAATAACAATGATCTTATTTCTTCATTGTATTCCAGTCACAGAGACGTTCCCGAAAGATATATACACTTAAAATGTAGTTAGAACGATGTATAGTCCATATAATAGCCTTCTTGGTGTGCGTCATCGTTTGTGACGTATATCCGGGTTTTCGGTCTGTCGTTTATTTTATTTGCCATCTTGACATATAGCTAACCAAAAACATCAGGATCGTATTCAGTCAAATTCGAAAAGGGTATGAAATTGATCATTACAAGCTTCTTTTCCTGAATGAAAATACTTGGGAACTCTCTGTATAGTAGGGAGGGTAAGTGTAGGCTCACAGACTTAGGCCACATATGTGACCCATTGTACATCCTCCTGAAGAGTTGTCCTTCTAGGTCATCGTCCATCCTGTCCTTCTCAGGAAGGTGGACAAGTCACTAGAAGACATCTCCATTATATCAGCAGGTGTAGGCCCAGACTCACCGAACACACTCCCTTATTGATGATAACTCCGGACACTCGCATAAGACATGCCTGACAGTTTTATCTTCCTGTTCACACGTCCTGCATAGAGGTGTTTCCACTACTATGGGGTATGGAGGTGTTCCTTTAGTTGACAGTGGCCAGTGAGAAATCCTACCGTTGAACGTAGGTTTTCCCTGGTCATCGCCAAATATTTCTTCGGCGCCAGCTTTCCAGGGTCGCCTAGGGTGATCCTGGCAAGACTGCATCCTTTGATTCCATCCCATCTCTTAAGGGATTGAGAATGGGTGTAATGTTTGGCTAGTTCCGCAATTCTCGAAGTCGTCAGGCCGTAGATATCACTGGGTCCTAAAATTTTCAGTCCAGCCGCTTCTCTGGCTAAAGAATCGGAAGTGCGATTTCCTTTACTCCTGTCGTGCTCTTCAACCCACCTCAGGATAGTATTGTTATCTGCCGAGGCGTTAGCTAAATCTTGGTGGCACTTCAGTACTATCCTCGATAAAACACGTTGTCTGTTCAATGCTAATAGGGCTTGTCTACTATCAGTGCAGATTGTTATGTTTTTTCCCAGAAATTCCTTTTCTGGTTAGTTCTTTTGTGGCAATTGCGATACCAGCCAGTTCTATTTGAACGACGCTGATATTGTTTTTCATTCTCCACTTAATCCTCAGACTTAGTGCTCTGGAGTAAACTCCACACCCTGACTCTTCTTTCATTTTTGAGCCATCTGTATATATGCGTATATATGTGTATCTACGCACATTTTTGAATTAATTCAAAAAATATAACAATGAGATTCATATTCACTTTCCATAAATAATAATTGACTGTAAACAACAAAGTACAGACCTGACGAGTACTGTCGGTGGGACTTGAAAAAGACGTGAGACACATTACCGATACGAAAGGTATGTCTGCATCCTATTTTGAATATTGTAATTTCTCCCGATTGATAGGTAGCTCTTGCGCTTAACGGAGGGTATATTATATGAACCGTATCATCCAGTGGCGATTATTGACTTGTAATTTAAACATTTATATATTTTTTTAATCATTGTATATCAGTGTACGTTTTGTAATTTATAATGCCAACAATTCCGTATCTATTATTTCAATTAACCAAAAATGTATTTTTTTTACATAATTTTCGTAATTACCACATAGATGGTTATGAATATTGTTGGAGCCGTGAATAGTGACAAACAAAGAATGACCTACATTGTGGTAAAGATTTTTTACGGTTGAGAGTGAATACAATTCATAACTTTCTGGGTCCATCGTGAAACGGTAAATCCCACAATTTCAACCAACTTAATGAACTTAATAATCAATGAGGTGAAAGATGGTACTTTTCTTTATTGGTGGTACGTTTTTTTAATCAATGCCAAATTTATAAAAAGAATTTTATATTTGTTTCAGAGAATTGTTTATAGATAACGGGATATTTTACTGAGCTATTAGTTAAACGGTATCCGAATTTTTAGAAATTTTATTACATGTAGACAGTTAATAGATTTACCAATACACTGATGATATTTTTTTTAACAGTTATTCAATAGACGTCTCCATTTTATTCAAAATTTACTATTTGAAAACATTAGATATGGCTGCGTTTAACTATGAAAAGCCCAAAGTGTATAACCCAAAGTGTATATGTATTGATTATAATTGAAAAATGGACTTTCGATTATCAACAATATATTAATAATGATTAAACGTCAGTTCTTTAATGTGCTTCTTTCATTGGTAATAGAGTAATAGAGATGGAGTTTACCAAGCACCTCTAATTATGTAACTGTTATTTCTTATGCTTCTTATAAAAAATACAAGTACAAGTAGGTCGTAGGTAAAGTATAGTACGTAACTCGTGTTGTAGAGCATTTTACGCACTCACGGAATTAGTAACTTTTCCATTCGTGCGTAATACGCTCCTTACCACATACGTTACGTAATATACTATTATTCGCTTTAATATTGAATTGGAAGAACAAAATACTGTACTGATATGGAATCCGCAAGTTTATTAATAGAAGATCTTTCTTCCATTCCACAGCATTTATCTACATTCTTCTTGCTCAACCACTTTGAGCTTCAGGCAGCAGTGTCATGTTGGGTCAATTGTCAATTGTCAAACCTCTTGGCTAAGTATAACTCTGGCTTAGGGATTCAATTTAGACTAGACTTTATCAATGAACAGATTTTCTCTCCTTTCCAGCTATTAGTGATGGGCAGAGCAAGGCCAAGACTGAGATTTGGATAGACTTGCTAGTCTAAGGATATTCTGCAAGACCAAGACCAGTTTTCCTTATCACTAGCCGCTATTTCTTCCAATATTATATCAAAAATGATACCGCAAAAAGGTTGTGGCCTCCGAAATGATGTATCAACCCCTCCTGACTAACTTATCTGCCATTTCATTTCCTTTTATTCCAATGTGTCCTGAAAACAACATAATGTTTCTCTTACAGGCTGACGAGCTCCAAGCTGGTTTCTTGCCTGAAGTATCTCTATTGTTACTGATTGTTTAGCTTCATTTCTATTTTTTTCTTTGTTATATCTTCTATTCTATGCAACAAAATATGCCTCACATATCGATTGTCAAATCGTCACTCAAGAAGTTATATTTCAAAATTGTTAGATTTGGAAGTAAAATCCTGATCAAGTTTTGTGTTTTGAATGAAATGATGCTGTTGCTATTAGATATTTTCTGTGCGGCTTATATACCCAAAATCATTTTTGTTAAAATGGATGGATGGATGGATGATGGATGAAAATTGAATTGTGGTTTCAGTAATGTCATTTATCAATGAATCAAGATATCAATAAGGTTAATGGAATGAACGGAATCTAATTAAATCATCCAATTAATATTAGCATTGGATGACCTACTTTGAGGAATTAGCTGGAATATATTGATTTATATAAAATAAACTGTTTGTGGTGTCAAACGATTTGGATGAGATATAACTTTTGTTGTTTTTTTAACTTTGGCTACTTATTTAACTTGAAGCAATATTTGGGGAAGTAAAAAGGAATTAGAGAATGTTTCTAAACATTGAAATAAGAAGTAAAACATGTTACTCCAAGTAACGCGTTATATAATCATTACCTTGTAAAAGTTGTAAAAGTAACACATCACTCTTCACTTTCCGAAAGTAACGCCTAACTTCAAAAGTAATGAAATTCTAAGAACGCTCTACTTTCAATACATTAGATAGAAAAAAAATCAAGAATGTTATATACCTCATTTACACTTTCCTGCGAATAGGAAATAGTTTAATACTTATATAACTCTACACAGAGTCTTTGAAAATCCAAAGAACAAAAAACAGTTCACTGAGAAGAAACAACTGCTTTTTTGGTTATATGCCACGAAGGACATTGATTCTAAGTTAAATGTCCTCCGTGGTATATAGCCAGGGAACTACCAAAAATATCTACTACACGCAGTTCTCTCTGACCATAAGTGGCCAAGTAAAAACTCAAGCTGAAGCTGTTTAAATGTCAGAAGGTTGATTGGAAAAAAAAACTGCACAAAACTAATTTTATACAGATAACAGGAACATTACTGAAATTAAAACCTTTGACGCATAGATCCCGAAGTTAACGGGTATATTAAAAAAAGTTTATATAAACTACTGATATTTTTTGGCACAACACATATGCTTTCTCAGTATATTGACCGAATTCAGTAAATGGCCGTATTTGAGAAACATCTCACATAATGGGCCTCGAATAAATTCAATAAGCAAACATGCAAACATAATAAAATCCGAAATATCGAATACCAATATACATTCAGCTTTCGATTTCCGGATTTAGAAATTCCGTTCAAGAAACATTCTGTTTTGAAATGATAAAGAGGAGCAGAGCCTGTGGCGCGTCGCGTTCTGAAAGAACCATTGCAAATTGCAAATTGATGATCGTGGCATATAAATTTGTGGACAACATCTATGAATCAAATTCGGATAGGAGATTTAACGGTAGCGAATGGAAAACATGAAAATATTTCATACTTCCTCGTTCTTGTTCATAGATTATGAGTTCGTTATGCTTCAAATTCATTGCGATGTTATTCGAATTTGAGTTTATAATGACAGGGACGGGTAATAAGAGTTTCTTCAGGTTAAATAAACTAATTTAATCAAATAATTCATAACGATTTTAAGGGACCTATTGATAATTATTTTTATATTGTCATATCATCGACTAGATGACAGGGGTTAGACTCCGTTTCATTAAGGAAGGAGCCACTAGAGTCTAGAAGTTGCAGTCGTATGCGCGAAGGTGATGCACATAACAATTATCTGAACATCAAAGCCTTAGGCTTTCACAACACCGATATTGATGCTCAGATAATTGTTATGTGCAGTTTCCTTGCGCATACTACTGGGACTTCTAGACTCTAGTGGCTTCTTCCTTAATGAAAGGGAGTCTACATATTATGATGTGATGCCTACCTGGTGTTTAATATTTTGGCTGGACCAAATAGTGACCTTTTTGTGATTGACTTGATATATGAATGGAATAAAAAGAATATTGGAGTTTATATAATAACATCTTGGTGTGCGACATCGATTGTTAATGTCCTTCTAACACATAACGTTGGAGAAAATGGGGGAAAAGCGGGTCTGTGATTAATCCTTATCAAAATATCAAAATAATAAATCATTTAAATGTATTACCAACGATAACCTTAATCTTTTACCTGAAAAATTATATAAGTTGATATTTAGAGTACGCGCAAGCGCTACCTATCAATCGGGAGAAATAAGATCATTTAAAATATGATGCAGACGTATCTTTGGTATTGGCAATGTGTCTTTTTCAACTGTCTCTCTGACAGCTCTCGTCAGATCTGTACTTTGTTGTTGACGGTCAATTATTATTTATGAAAAGTGAATTGTTATATTTATTTAAAAATACGAAATTTTCCTAGATACACGGAAAAACATTAGTATTATGAAAGTTCTCAGAATTTGGCTGAATACGATCCTGATGACTTAATTTATTGAATTTAAGGTTAGCTATATGTCAAAATAGCAAATAAAATAAGCGACAACCAAAATTTGGATATACGTCACAAACGATAACGCACACCAAGAAGGCTATTGAATGTACCTACTATAATATTCATAATACTTGCTTTATGGGATATCTCAGGATCTTTAAGGTTATGTGAGAAAGGATAAATACAAAACTTTTGGATCTTTTCTATACCTACACCATTGCTGCACAACAATTCTTGGTTGGAGGTCCACTTTCACCGGAAATTACGTGAAGCATCGTCTAAAACACGTCCTCTTGCAGACCACCTATATTTCAAGTGGTTGAATTTTTGCCTCCTGTAATCCTGAGGGCAGTTTGATAATATAATTCTTTCTTTAAAATGGAAGTTTACGATGTGCTGAATAATCAGGAAAAAAATTCATTTATCTCAAATTTTCTATGAGTTTTTGAAGATTAAAAAACCACCCTCGACTTTTAGCCACTATTATGTCATTTAGTGGAAAATGATAAGGACCTTCTTGGTGTGAAATTTAAAGCTATACAATTTTTGTTTGAAACTTTTTCCACTCCCACTTTGCGGGGGACTAAAACAGTCACAGGTATGTTTCTTTTGTAGACACTTCAAAGTGAATGATATAAAAAATTAAGAGCTTCAACACAAAATTATGATTTAATGGACATTTTTGCTAAGCTGAAACAATAAATAAAATTAAAAAGCCACGATATTTTTGTATTCAAAATAATTGAGGTGACAGATATCTCAAAAGCACTTCATAACTGTCAATGTTTTTTTTTTTCAAACGCTCAATAATAACCCTTTTCTTATGTATTGTGGTTGTTTAATATTGGTTTAGCAACAGCAAAAAGCATTATATCAAATCAGGAATGCAATGAGATGTCTAACGCTGACAAATAGGTGATAATATGTTCAGGTTTGTGTGTGTTCAATAATAGTATAAGTAACTTTGGAAATAAATCAAAGTTAAGAATAAGCGAAATGTGTTGATATTTTCTTTTAAAGTCTATCCCAATGGAGTTAATAGCACGGATCGGGGGTTCGGACCATAAAATAGTTGTAAACCATAGGCGCGACTGAACTGTCTGCCCCGTAACCTATTCAGGTACAACGTAATCTCCTATTCAACGAGTTAGCAAGAGTGCATATCCTTTGCGGGAATAGTTATTTACGTAATACGTAATACGTGATACGTAATACTTGATATTTTACGGGATGAGTAGGCAGTTTCCAGGGCGAGTTGTAGGCGAGTACTGGAAGCCTGCGAGTCCCGTAAAATCAACTTCGGGTAGCGTTACGTACAATATTTTTTCTGCAGCCGTTAGTAGATAAAATATTAAAAAATAATAGGGATAGATACTATAAATATTACTTATATGTGCCTACATCAATTGTACAATTATAACAGTTAGCAGCTTCACTGATTTCATGTTGAATAATTATTTCCTCGTCACAGAAAAAAAAACATTAATCCTGAACGTTGAAGATGTTCTTGTGCACCAAAACCCTGCAAGCTCTGTTCGCGTCATAATTAAGCTCCAAGATAGAGGTAGGAGAATCAACGATTTATAGATTTTCACGTTAAGCAGAAATCATAAATAAACCCTAACCCTGTTCTACGACTATGGACCGTTTGGTTTACTGCGTATGCTTCATTTGCAACTTATCAATTACCTGTTATTCGGCCGATTACCGGGTGGCCTGTTCACATATTTTTCTCGTCTGAGTCTAGATACATTGTAAGACATGAATGAAAGATGGAATTTTTTGAGACACCCGACCTCCTTTTTCAGTTTATTATAGGTGTGCTATCAACTCCTTTGATATGAAATTCATATTATTGGACTAGTGATATAATAGAGCCTTCAAAAAAATTAGGTGAAGATAGAGTATCATAAGGTATTTGTTGACCCAGTACTTTGTTTGAGTGGAATAAGAGATCAGGATACGATAGCTGACGACTACTACACCGAGAAAAAGATTTATTTGTGACAATCAAAATCTTATTATGTCAAATAAATATGATTTTCCATATGGCCTAACTAATATTTAATTTGTCATTAAGAAAGGATTTGTTCGGAAAGTAATATTGTTGATGGATGAAAACATATTCATTGTCATCAATAAAATGAGTTATCTATCGAAAATTACATTTATTTTTGTAAAAAGTCTCAAACAACATTTATTGAGGTATAATGACAAAATAGTTATATTAATCTTTAAAAACATTTAAATTAAAGTGGTTTTCCAATAACAGATACTTATTTTTGCAACCTGACTATATTGTTTTATAATAAAAAAAATTACTTTATGGCAGAATGACATTTCTTTATCATAGTATTGTATCGGTAAAATATATTTCTTTACCATATATTGTCTGGATTGACGATATGTTTTTATTCGTAAAAAATGTATCTTCCCAGCAAATTATATATATTTTTTTTGGAAACAAATGCTCCTTCTTCAAGAAAACTATCAATTTTTACTAAAATTCAACATATACATCATAACCAAACCATAATTTTCATAAACATTATATCGCCTTATACCTAGTGAAAAAATATATTTCCTTAAGAAACCGAATTATTTATGGTATTGTTTTTTGTTTATGGAAGTTACCTACATGCACTATTCAATACACTGAGCTTTTGAAATGTTTCTAAATATTCTAAATATTCATGATTCTACATGATCTAAAACATAACCAACAATGGTATCCAGGATAGCCTTGTCTATCCTTGAGTGTGCACATCAATGCTTTCCCCATATAGTAGTTTTTTGGAGTTCTTGGAGTAGATCTGACAGGTTTAATTGAGAAATATGTATGTTTGAGGTACATTTCGCTTGCTTGTTACTTCTACCTACTTGAATATGGTGACCGTTACTGAATAATAGGTAAGGGTGGGGTGAGGATTCTTTGTTTCAATTGCCACATAATTTGTAGGCTAATGTGATTTCTTACGGGTGAAGAAATATATGATTTGTAGCAAATAATTTTTTTTTCTCGTAACAATAAATGTACAATTATACTGAAATACTTACTTTTCCGGTATAAAGTAGATCTCATTTGAGGATAATAATCTATAGGCTTATTTAAAAAATATAAATTTCTGTCAAAACTTTCAAATGATTTACTATGAATATTTAATTTGTTGTTTTGAGGTGATGGAATATTATTTAAGATTATATTATTTAAGGTTTTTTTCTGGGTAATGAAAAAAATTTTTACCCAAATAGCATTGTTATATTTTATAATACAATATTATATTGTGCTTCGTAGACTTTCATAGTTTCCGAAGAACAATTGTATGAAGGTGTACATGGAGGAGAACAAATTTTTTGACATTAAAGAAATTACACTCGAATAAATCATTTTTTTATATCAAAATTTCCCAATATTTTCACGTTAATATGGCTTCTTGATAATAAATAAGCAATGTTAGTTTTAAACAAAGGGGGGGATTCAAACAAATCAGTTTATTTGTCTGTAAATAACTCTTCTTTCGGTGTATAATAGCTGAAGGTTTCACTGAAAAAAAGGAGACTTAACATCAAAACCGTTAAACATGATGAAAGCAAGGTCGAATGGAGACAAGAAGAAATGCGATTGATCCCAAGTTTGTGCTTAACAAATCCAAAGAAATACAAATACAATAGAGAACATAGGCAGCTCAAGAATAAAGGAAAGCTGAGGATGTAGAGTCTACTCCAGATCCCTAAGCCTAGGAATTGGATGGGAAGTTGGGAAAAGTACCAGCGTGATTCGAACAGAGCTGGTCGGTATCTCAATTGTCACCAAAAAAACCAACCAGAAAAGAAATGTCTGGCAAAAAGATAATAATCTGCACTGACAGCAACTAAGCTTTATTAGCTTTGAATAGACAACGTGTTGCATCAGGGATAGGGACAATAAAAATTTCCTCGGATAACCAAGCAGCTTTGAAAGCACTTAGCTCTCACCGTGTAACGTCGAAATTGGTTTTAGTCTGCCAAAAAAGACTCTCCTCAATAGAAGAACTCAATAAACTGTTGCTGGTCTCGATTCCTGGCGATTCTGGTATGGATAGAAACGAGAAAGCAGACTCTCTTGCAAGGTAGGGTGCCGCACGTGTTCCTATCGGACCATAACCTACCATATTGGCATCGCAATAAGTTTTGCCATACAAACACTAAATACCTGAGCAGCAAGAAGAGCTTTGGACTTCTGGCATAATTCACCAGGATTGGTTCATTCAAAGACTTTTATACATCCATCGAAGAATGTCTCCAAAGAAATGTCAAACTATAGCAGGCATGACCTACGTTGTCTAACAGGCCTCTTAACAGGCCACTGTCATCTGAATCATCATGCTGAAACTTGGACTGTCGAAGAATCCAAAATGCCGTTTTTTGTCTGGAAGATGATAAAACAGCAGAGCATATAATTTGTGCCTGCTCCGCCGCGGCTCGAATCAGGTATCTGATGTTTGACAGGGTCTCTCTCTCTCGCCCTCGGACCTGAAATATCATTCACCAAATAAACTAATCGGCTTTGTTAAGAAGCTAAATTTGTTTGGTGAAATCTGAATACGTGTGAGCCACAATAGACTCTTGCGAATCGCAGTGGAGGGCTCTATACCTTATGCACATCACACCTAACCTAACCTGGTATTAAATTGTTATCAAGATTTAGCTAACGCCTCGGTAGATAAAAATACTATCTTGAGGTGGGTTAATGGGCACGGCAGAATGTATAAGCAATAGCTGGAGAACCAGCTAAGAAGCCATAGTTTCATGGGATGAAATTTACCACCGTTAGAAAACGCATTACACTAATGTGTAGAATCAGAACAATACTCTGCATTCCACCAGCACACTTAAACAAAATAGGGATAGAAGACAATCCGTATTGTGAATGTGGTAAGTATGGGGACCACAATCATATTATCTTCAACTACAACGCCTTCTTCAATATTAAGATTACGGTAATAAAAAGCAGAAAATGATTTTTTATCAATGGTTCATTTACTTGTTTATCTTTAACTGTTTATAACTTTTTAATAACGATTAGCCAAAATTAGAAGTCAATATTTGTTGCTAGAAAAAAACAATCGATTTCAATTGCGATAGACTAATATGGATACGACAAATTGAAAGAATACTGGATGGTATCGCAAAATTACGAGTAAGAGAGATTTTTATTTTAGATATTGAAAACCTTGACAACATTACAAAAGAAACTAATCGAGTGTAACGGCGAGATAGAAGTTAATTTTCGATTAAATAAAGCTTATACATTTTTATATTAATATTTTATTGTATTCTCTAGATACTTTGTGGTCTAAGAGAACAGCTTTAGTTTCCTAAAAATTATTTTTGATAACGTTCCCCTAGATCTTATACCGAAAATAATGATAGTGATAAAATAGGTGATGACCAAAGCTTACGTCTATTATTGATACGTGCAAAGAGTGAGAATGATCCACCCTGGAAGAATATATATATATATTTAAGCAGTCTCGAGAATGGTGGAGTAGGTAAGGCGTCAAGAATGAGTCAGGCCGAATAGTTCATCAAACAACTCTCTCAAAAATTTATGGAGTACCCTCTGAGACAAAACAGGAAAACAATCAGGATCTTGATTGGTCTCATCACGGGGAAATGTGAGCTTAACCTAACTATTTGAGCTCAGTTAAGTGAAATCTAACGAGCAAGTTATCACGTTGTGGTTTGTTTCAAAAGCAATGTCGTGTGAAAATGACCAAGGCAGCTATCTGCCTCTTTGGGAGGCATCAGAAAGTTAAGATGGCTTATCCGATGTGATGTGTAACACCTCAGCTGTTAATTATGTCTCTGTTCACAGTTAGCATAGCATTGACAATGAACAGTCCGACCCAGAGGATTAATTTAATTGGTTGTTTTTGCTAATACTATGACTAATCTTGCTAATTTGTTGGAAAAGGTGGTAGATTGGAAGAGTTGGAACACAAACTTGATCTAAATCTAAAATCATTGTCACGAAATTTCCTGGTTTGCAAAATGATGCAAAAAAGTATAACATCTATCGATTGATTGTTAGAAGCTATTTTTCTCCGGATGAAGTTAAGCACATTGCTGAATGTACAAATAAATAACTTTTTGTTTTTTTTCGGGCCGAGATGGGAAACTCATGTTCGACTGGGTCCTTAACCTGTACCCAGACAGTGTTGGACTCATCCCCACGGAGATTCCTACCAACCAAACCCACCTCAAACTCGCCCTTACTCCCGCCTTGGAATCACTACCCTAGCATACTTCAAGACGGGCGGCGGTCCCTCACACACTCTCCCTCATCTTCCTCCTTCTTTCATTCCCACTTCTCTCATGCCATAGCGAGTCTTTCTCTTCCCCTTATCATGCTCTCTACTACGACACTTATCTCCATCCATTCATCCTCGCCCCTCAACATAATCTCCACCATATTTTCCCAATACACCGCCTCTCCCAGTTTATTCTCCAACTTCCTTATTCTTCCAGCATCTAAACACATGTCCCACATCATCCTCCACTTCACATCTCTCGCACACTCCAGTTTCTCTTTTCCCAATCTTGTGGAGGTAACCCACTCTCGACCCATGCCCTGTGAGCACCTGCGTCAAGAAGTAGTTCACCTCCCCAAATTTTCGGTCCACCCAATTTTTCCTGCTAACAATCGCTCCTTTTAGCGCGCCCTCATACTCATCCCACCTTTTCTCCATTTCCTCATCCATCCATTCCTGTACTTCCTCTCTGCTCGCACCCCTCCATCGTTTCTGTCTGGCTCTAGCCATCAGATCCAATGGATAGGACCGTGACAGCACTGTTGCTGCCAGTCCACCCACTGTCCTGTACGCCTGCACCACTCTCAAAAGTATTCCACTCTGCACCCGCAGGAGTGGTCTAACCCTAGCATTCACCCCTGCTTTCTCACCCCACACATCAGCGCCATACAACATACTCTAATCTACCTCCTCTTCCATTCTCCCGGTCCTTTCACATTACCCATAAATCTTCCCAGCCACGCTGCCCTTACTTTTGCCTTCTGTGCAGCTTTCAACATATGGGTTTTGAAGGATAATTGGCTATCCAACCACACCCAGATATTTCACCGCTTCCTCCATCCGAATTTTCTTTTCCTCCACCATTACCCCTACCTCTCTTGCCTTGCTCCGCCCCTTCACCAGTAGCCCCACAGTCTTATCCTCATCCACTTCCAGTCCACACCGCTCTATCTTCTCCACAATCTTCCTACACATCCTCTCCGCCCTTCTTTCTATATCCACCTCTCCCTCTGCCGTACATACCAGACAGACATCGTCCGCATACACCGTAATCTCACATACCTCTTCACATGCTATCCCACAAACTTCATCAAACACACACTTCCAAAGCGTAAACCGAGCCCTGGGGCACTCCAACCTCCGTCCCATACCTTCTCCCTCTAGTGTCCACTATCGCACGCCCCGTCAGGTAGTCCTCTACTAGATTAACTAGCCCCTCCCCTACTCCAAGCTTTGTCAACGCGCTCAACACCGCCCGTTTACTGACACTGTTGAACGCGTTCCCCACGTCGAAGAACACAAACAGGTCCAATTTATTATTCCTACCATTACCCTGCCTAGCCCTTTGCACCAAGTCCACCACCCTGCCCAGCGCTGAGATGCATGACTTCCCTTCTACAAACCCATGTTGGTTAGTTAGTGGTTTTCCCTAAAACCCCCATTCCTATCAACTTCCTCCTCAATCCTAACCTTTATTATCCCCTCCATCAATATTCCCAATCCACACAGCAGGCTAATGGGCCTGTAGTCTCCCGCCCGTTTCCCATCCCTACCCGTTTTCTTCACAAGGATCACCCTGGCCACCTTCCACCTTTCCGGAAACTCTTCCTCCCTCAATATCCTGTTAAACAGTTCCAAAAAGTATTCCCCATTGTCATCCAACAGCCTCTTCACCATATCACCTCTCATGCCATCTATCCCTGGGGCTTTCCTTACATTAATATTTCTCCCCCCTCCTCTATTTCCCACTTCTCTACCGACTTTATCCCTCTCATTTTCCCTATCTCCCTAGTATCCTGGGCTTTCCGACTTCTGCCCTCCCCACATCCTTCTACCCCTGTAAACAATTTCTCTATAATCTATATATACACACTGTACACCACCATGTCCCCAATTCGCACTATCACCCAACCGTTACCCTTCCTCACTTCATCCGCCCTCAATCCATCTCCCACCACTCTTATTCCTGCCTCTCCTGTATCATCCATTATCCAACCTTGCTTTCCCACATATCTAGCGTTCACCTCAGATCCACACACCACATCCACTTCCCTCCTACCAATTACCTCATCTAGAATATCGTGTGCATTTTCCTAAATTTATTTGTAACACCCTCCATCCCTCCTCCACATTTTTTCTTCCCGAGGTCTGTTCGCCCCTTCCTCCTATTTGACCGGACTCATCCCCTCTAAGGGGTCCAGAGTGTCCCTCCCATTTTTTCCATCTTCGTTTCCATTACCTTCATTAACTACCTTCCTCCCCCTACTACACTCTGTCTCCCCTGGCTTGTGTCCCCTTTCCCCACATATCCTACAAAGGAAGGCTTGCCGACAGTCTTTGGCCATGTGTCCCACGCTTTTACATAGCCAGCATTCCCTTGTCTTCTCCACTCTCCTTGCCTTACATCCCGCTACCTGATGGCCCTTCATTCCACAACCAAAACATCTACCCTCCTCTCTCCCCTCTATTATATTCACCCTATTCAAGTCCAGCCTAATTTCCCTTTTTCCTAGTAAGGCTACCGCCTTCTCGCATTCCACCCTCACCACCGCCATTTTCAAGCCGTTCCTCTCCCTCACCACTTTCAACACCCTCGTCCCTTCCCCAACCAATTCCTCTATTTTCTTACTCACCACTCCATCTTCCATCCATGGGTCTATCCCTACCATCTCAATGGTATTAACTTGACAGCATGAGAACCACTTATCAACAAAGATTTTCTGGCAACGGATTCTGGAGAAATAAGGATCCTTCACCAAGCTGGAGTGAAAAGAGCACAGAGCCTCAATAATCCAAATGAGTTGTGGAGGCAACAGATGGCACAGCTCCAAAAATGTTTGCCGCTATTATGTCGAAGAGAAAATTTCATACTCCTGTGCAAGCTATTTAATTTGACAATGAGACAACTCGAGAAGAAAGGGCTGAGGAAGATAGTTTGTTGAAAGGAGCAGTAGATGTCGTTGATAAAATGAAAATAGAATATTGCGTAACTATGGTCTGTAACAGATGGACAGTATTTTGCACAGAATTGAATATAAGAGGCATAAACTCTCAAATTATTTCTCAACAAACA